>CM038233.1:5756416-6021108 GCA_021442155.1 Cymbidium sinense | reverse complement strand
ACCCAATTTAAACCACTTTAAGCCATTTCCTTGAACTTGGCCAAAACCCATCTAAATTAAGCCAAAATCAATGGATTTTCTCTTGAATCAATCATTCCTTCAATCATCTATCCAAATATAAATGAAACCTACAATCATCTAGTCAAACCAAAATCAACCCAAGTCAAACCCAACCTAGCCCATTTGACTTGAAATATTCAAACGAACCAAAACTCATTTGAATCCAAACCAATTGTAGTTGAATTTATATATCATATAAAAATATATATATATAAACTCAACTAAATCAAGCCAACTAAATCCAATTGGTTCACTTGACCCAAAGTGGCCAATTTGACCTACATGAACCAAAATCCAATTCAATCCAAATCAAAGTGAATTAAGCCAATCCAAACTTCATGTCATGATTGTTGATCACCCTAGGATGATCAATTGATATAAATTGGGTCAAACCAAGTCAACCCTTTAGCCTATATAAACCCAAACTAGCCAAATTGCAACCTAAGCCAAATTCATTGAAACCAATGATTTAAATCAACCCACAATCAATATTTAAACATGACTTGACCTTCAATTGAGCCAAACCTAGTTGGCCCTCTTGACCCAAGTTAACCTAAATTGACATAAAGGGTCAAATTAGACTAAACCAAATTAAATCAAAGCTGAAGCATCCTCTCCAAATAGTAATATGAACTTGACCTAATCAGTTTGACCCAATTTCACCAATTGGTCAACCTAACCCATTTTGACCCAATATGACCCAAATGGGTCAAATTGAGCCAAACCTAACCAAATGAACTCCAAATGAAATGAAATTTGGTCCAACTCACTTTTGACTCATTTCAAATCTGCCTAAATCAAATTCAATATCAAATGACCACTCTACCTTTGGGCTAAGGGTATCACATAAGACAAAACACCCATATAAATGGTCATTTCTCTTCCTTGGCCACTTGACACTCAGATTGGTCCACCTAGGCTCCAAGGACACTTTCCAACTAACCCAAGAGGTGGTTGGGTCACCATGACTTATGAGGAGTGAAATCACCTCCCCTTCATTAGAACACTTGGAATGAAGGACCTCCACTTTTGCTAGGACACCCACTTGTCCTTCATAGCTCACCTCCTATTCCTTGGGCAAACCAAATTAAGCCACCTAAGGAGAATCCCAACCACCTCAGAAAGGACACCCACTTGGAGCCAAAATCACCATGAATGAGGTGACTTTTCGCCATTGTAAGGAGACAAAAAATACAAAGGCAAAAACTCTTCCTCACACACTCATTTCACTCTCCTAGAGCTCCCAAACCAACTAGCAACCTTTCCCACTTGGTTTTTGAGTAAAATCCATCAAAATCAACTGGATTCTAGTGAGGAAGTGGCGGCCATTGGTGGATACTTTATTCTAAAGTGAAGTAAGAGCCCAAACCCATTCTAAAGCTTCTTCATCCACTCAAGAGCATGCTCGGATCATCACCACCACCAAAAATCAATCCTGGTGAGATAATTTTCTAAAATAGTCGCCTTAGGTTCTTTTTTGTTTGTAATGGTTTTTTGCTCAATTTTAGGAATTTTATTTATATTACCCTTGCATTTTTTTTTTATTTTACATCATCCCCATGCATTTGGAGTGATTTTTAGATCACTAAAATTGCCTAAAATGAAGTTTTCATTCAATTTCTTTACAAGAATCACAAAATCCACTAATAGTGTTCCATCCATTTCTTGTGCTAGATCACGACAATATCGATCTCCCATTTAGGGAGATATTGTTATGGATCTCACAGCTCTAATTAATGGATCACATCTGGATCATGTGGATCGTCGTATCAATCTGGATCAATCCATGATGGTGGTGATCTCCATGCATCCTGTTCACATTCCCACTCATCTGGCCATCGCTCAACCCGGTTAGTGCCATGTGGCCTGTAGTCAACCAGCGACTAGGTTAAGTAAATTAGGGATTTTAGGCTTTTAAAATTAATTAAAACACACGAAACTTCAAAATTCATAAAAAATAAAATACTTAACTAAAAATTAAAATAAGGCTCATTGGATTTATCTTTTAGATGAATCAATGAATCAAAACCCCAAAATTTATAAAATATTATGAGCTTAATTTAAGCTTTATTGAAAATCAAATTTTATTAATTAAACTATAAAGACACATCAAATTGATTTTCAAGTCAAAAGGATTTATGAATTGGGAGATATTGCATTCTGAAGTTCAAATAGTTAAAATAAATTAATAGACTTTATAAAAATCATGGAAAATCATTTAAATTAGCTGAAACTTTGGAAAATTATAACAAATCATAGAAATATCATAAAAATGCAAGTAATAATTTTTTTTTTAAGGTATTCAAAAGGAGATTCAGTTAAAATTGATACCAATTAATTTTGAATTATAATTAAGGCTTAATTTAAGTTTAATTAAAAATATAATTAGCATAATTACTATCTAATTACCTAAGTAATTAATCCCAAACTTTTTGAGGTTGATTAATGGGATGACCTTTGTGTCCCATAATTTTCTTGGTATTTATTGCTTGGTTAATTAGGAAATTGGTTATCTTAACCTTAATTACTTTCTAATTAATTAGAATTAATTAATATTCTAAATAGTAAGAAAATCATTAATTAAGCTTGCTAATCATTGTGAAATAGTGAATGGGCATGGAGAATGAGATTGGGACCTCTTTCCCAATCTTTTCCCAAGTCCATTTCACTTGAATGAAATTAATTAATTTGGGATTAATTGATGGTTTAATTCATTAATTAAATTTCTTAATTAATCAATTTAAAACTATAATAAAATGGAATCTTAATTAATCAATTCATTGGTCGATCTTTAGGTGTTCAATATCTTAAAGACATTTAAACAAATTATGGTTAACCCACATGTGTGGGAAAACCATGAAAGTACTTAATTAAGTATCTTAACCTTATTAATCACTAATTTTGAGCCAATTGCATTATGCCTCTTTCATTTCTTAGGTTCATTGCTGATTTAATTTCCAATGTATGTACATATCATGTTGGATCATAATTACTTGGTTAATTAAATTAAGGCAATATAGGTAAGGGTTAATTAATGTATTTAATGCATAGTACAACCTAATTAACCCATAAAATCAACTAAATTACTTTTCATTAAACCAAATTAAATCACAAACATGGGAATGGGTTAGGATCAATAAATTTTCCCTCATTTCTTCAAACCAAATCAAATATGAAATTGAAAGTGATAACTAAAAAGTGTTGGTTTTCTTTAAATGCTTTTATTTGATTTGATTATCCTTAGAAATTAATTTAATTGAATGAAATCACATGTTTATGCTCATTCATTCCTTTTCAATCATGTTAAATGTTGTATGTCATTTGAAATCACACATTCATCTTTTCAAAATTAATTAAGTCAAATGGGTTTCCTTTATGTCAAGCTTGCATGTGTTGATTTAATTTATAATATGTGTGGCTATTATCACTATTAAATCCAAACATATTTTCCAAAGCTTATAAATGAATGGTTACATATGCTATGAATGCAAGTTATAAATACATAGGAGATGCATGTGATTATAGCTTAAATGTATGAAGTGAAGCTCCTTTCAATTTATTCATGTATTGATTTATGTAAGTGAGAATGTTAATGGGTATATAGTCCACATCCCAAAAATATTTTAGTTAGCCCCAAGGAGGTTATTGATTAGCTTCCACTGGTTTAACAATGGCGTACTCCATTTGATTTCATTCTTATGTATTTCAATACTAAAATTTGGATGAGGCTTTAATTCATATACATAAATGAATCAATCAAATTAAATATCAATTTTTTGCATGATTTTCATTCTCCAAATTATGAATACATGTGTATGTATCTAAGAAAAGTGGTATATAGTGACATTCTAGGAATCTGAGGCTTTAGCTAGCCTAAGGAGGTCATTTGATTACCTCACTTAGGTTTAACAAAGGCATTACTTGCTTATGTCTTTTATACATACATGTGTGTATTTAATTAGAGAATGGTAATCCTTCCTTTTTATTAAAATACATGCATTTGCAATTGTTCAAGTGATTGAAATAATTGATCATGTGATTTGAAGCTCTCTTTATTATGTTCATGCATGTAAATTTGCATATGGTTTGAATGTAATGGTATATAGTGTAGATATTTCAGGAATATGTGACTTTAGCTACACCCAAGGAGGTCATTTGATTACCTCACTTCCATGGTTAACAATGACACATACTTGTTTAATTTCATCCCATGTATTTTATTTTTTTGGATTTAATAGAATTTAGAAGATGTACCTTTTATATGAATAATTCATTCAATATAGAGAAGTCAACATAAACTTAATTATGGAGGTCAACTTTAGATGCTAAAATTTTTCATTTAGGTATACTTAAAATTAATATATTGTAATTATAGTGTAGAAATTTTTGGTATGTTGTGATATGATAATATTAATAAAGTGAACATTAATTTAGGCTCATTATTAAAATGTTGAAATAAATTATTAGAGAATTCAATTAGGTTTAAAAATGTGTTTAATGATAAAAACCACTTAAACTTAAAATTATAAGATTTAAGAAATGACTTATAGGTAAAGAATGAATAAAGAAAACATAAAACCTTAAGTTTCTTCTTATAGCTTTACCAAGAGATAGAATCAAAATATGTTAGAAAAATTAAACTTTAGATAAGATTAAAATTAGATGGTTTGGACTTAAAGCCTTAATGATGACCATTAGAGAGTGATGCTTTAGATTTTTTTATGTTAAGAAATAGTAGATGAAGACTTGGTTAAGATGTATATGATTTAGTATACTTGAATTATGAGAATTTACATAAGGTATGGATGTGATTTTGTGATTATATGGGATTAATTGTTGTTATTATTGTTGTTGTATTTTTTCATAGAATTTAGATTGAGCCTTAAATTAATATAAAAAATAATTTAATCACGAAGAAATATAAAATATGTACATACTAATCCATCATTAAGTATGCTAAAACATATTGTATGTGTAGGTATACTAAAATTCATATGCATTTTACATGTATAGAGGTGATTTAGCATGTCATTATATTATTTATAGATTAATTTGAAGCATTTCTTTGAATAGTTATTTAAAGAGAATACTTAGATTTATTTTCCATTTTGAGAACTTAAATTAATAAGCATTGGAAAGATTAGGCATGGATGAAAAAGGACCTTTTTCTTCTCTTTGAAGCCTTAGAAGTGTGGATAACAAAGAAACACAAATTAAAAGATTAATTAAAGAACTTGAAGACCCCTTTAAGTTATCTTTTACATTAGAAAATTTATTCTTTAGGTACCATACAAGACTTAATCACAAAATTTTTTACCACTTCTAGTAATATATTTATTATGTTATATTTTTGATGTATTATTTTTTTTGATGTTATGCATGTTTTATAGACTAGATTAACTTTAGTAATCATATTTTTTTTTGTAATTATGTTTAGGGTTCACTTAAAATAAATATAAATGCTTTCTTTTACTCTTAACTAAGCAAATAATGTCATAACTTTTACCCATATGTATGTTAAGTCAATTATAAATATACAAGGATTGTATGTGTCTTTAAATAACCTTATCTTATATGTAATAGATTTACTTTTCATTTATGTAATTTTATATTAAAATAGGATTATCTTGAGATAAATAGCATGCTAGAATTTTATCATAGGCATGTAAGCCTTTATGGAAAAACCAAGTCAAAGAAGAAGGAAGATACATGAAGACATGAAGACTATTTATCATTTGTAATTATAAATTATTCTTTTATGCTTGGTTGTATAACAATACTACCATTTTCTTTGAGTTGTAACATGTGATTAGTTAATCTTTTACATTAAATATAAAATTTGTTTGATGTTGTGTTTAAAGTGCAATCTTTTTCTAGTTTCTTTGTTTGTTTGATGTTTGAATGTGTGGCCTTGAATTTTTTAGGCTCTTAGAAAAAAAATTAACCTTTGAATAAACTCATAACTAATGTTTTAAACAATTCATAACTTCACATAAAGCCTATGACATGAATCAAGATAGATTTAGTCCCATTTGAATGTTAATAAACTTATGCACATCATATTATTTCATCTTAAAAATGATTTCCATCTTTTAAGATAAGAATGCTTCTTACATCCTTTGTGTTGGAAAACACTCCTTTCTTTCTTGGTTATACAAACATTATTTTCTCATTACATGTAGGTATCATAAATTGAAAGAATTTGCAAAATAAAGTGTCAAAATAAATAAAATATGAAGATGTTACATTAGACTAAGTCATATTCATACCACTCATGCTCTAGTCTCTTAGATGGGTTTAACTTTAGTTTCTTTCTAATTAGAACAACCTAACTCATCTTGCAAATCATATGATTGTCTTCTCCATTTAAAGCATATTTAGCTCTCCACTCTAGTTTTCCAAGTCCTCATAGTTTATCCTCTTATGAGTTCCATATACTATTAGTTAATTTTGGTTCTTTCTTATCTTAAAGCTCCCACTTTGATGATTATTTCTTTTAATAAATCCATTCTTAGGATCTACATCTTGTGTTTGATTACAAGTTTGAAATGCCAACTTTATAAATTTCTTTAATTTATTTAGTCCTTATAGGATAGGTTGAAATGTACTGGGTTTTAGTATCAGTATTCCTCATTTCCTTTGGTTAGATAATAAGTTTCTTTGAGTTTTATTATTTTGTTAATTCTTTGATAGTTTAGTTGAAATATTTTAGACTTTAATTATTTTTAGTTTATTTTAGGGTTTAGATGTATTATAGTTTAAGGAACTTAACAAATTTGAATATAAATTTTGTTTACTTTAGAGTTTGAAGATCTAGGTTAAGATCATCAGTTTATTTAGGTTTATAGGGTAATGATTTTATCTTTAATAGTGCATCTTTCTTAATATATAGATCAATTATAAGTATATTCTTTAATATCTCAAAATAAACACCACCACACACACCTAAGTGATGACATAGGTAAAAAATAAGCATGCAGCAAATCAAAACCATATATCTAGAAATCCCACTATATAAAAATAGAATCAAAGATTCTTTAAAATATTAAAATATAAGTAGCAAGATGGATGTGATATAAGTTATGATTCCTCATTTAATTTGATAAAGATATCCAGAGATAATAGGTTGATGTTTAGTTTAAAGATGTAAAGATTTAGATGTTATAATTACATTCTTAGGGTTTAGGTTTAAAAAGGTTTAAATTAATTTCTTAATTTATTTAGTTACTTTAGGTTTAGGTTTAGGGTTTGGGTTTAGGGTTTAGGTTAGGGTTTAGGGTTTAGGGTTTAGGGTTTAGGAGGTTTTATGCAGAAGAGAGGTTTTAGGAGTTTAGGGTTTAGTATTTAGGGTTTAGGTTTAGGAGTTTAGTTTAGAGTTTGAGGTTTATTACTTAGGTTTAGGGGTTTAGGGTTTAGGCAATGTTTAGGGTTTAGATTTAATTAGTTTAGGGTTAGGATTTAGGGTTTAAGGTTTAGGGTTATTTTATGGGGAAAGTTAGAATTTTATTACAAAAGGAAAAGATAAAATGTCCTTAAAAGTAAAATATAAGATTCAACTACTCTGAGATACAAGAAACCTAAAGAGCTAAACCCCATCTAAGTACATTAGAAAATAAGAGCAAATATGACTAAAACATAAGAGAAGAAGACATAGAGTAAGACTAAATAAATGCTTAAAATAGTAAAAGGATGAGTCAGTAGCAGTTCATGATTCCTTTGAGAAAGTAAGATAAGTAAGATCCACAACAATAGCACTTACGTTGACTAAGTAATGGTCATTCCCTCTTCAAAGTTCCAACCTATAAAAGAAATCTGCAAAACACTACAAAGACAAAAGTCATAGCTAAAAAGGAAAAGGATGGAGAGAGGAAAAGGATAGAGCTAAGAAAGAGAAGGCTCGCTCATTAGATCATCCCAGCAACAATACATATGAGCATCCAAACTTCATAAGAAGGATTACAATCATATGTAATGCTACCAACTAGAGAGAAGAGGTGAGTAACATCAAAGCCATCATAGCCAACATACATTACAAGTAAACATCCAAAATAGAGTTCCATAGCACATTAAATAAAGAGCAACCAAAGAACTAGCTAGAAGAAACCACCAACAAAACCACAAGACTAATCATAATAAAGAGAGGCTAAAACAAAGTTAGAACACCAACAACAACCATTATCCAAATACCCATCCAGCTCCAAACCAGGAAAACTAAAACCATCAAAGCAAGACCATGCTATTAATAGAGAAATAACCAATAAAACCAAGATAGCCCTAAGACAAAGTACCAACTAGTAGCACAAGCCAAACTAGGGTGAGCAACCATAAATGACTAACACATAAATTAAACATCAACCAAGGAAACATAAGATGCAACTAGTGAAAATCACCAGAAGATAAAATAGCCACACAAAAGAAGGCCAAAGGCTGCCACCAACCACCTGATACCAAAAAGTCCAATCCAAAAGGATTAACAAAAGTTTGATCAGCATAGTAGAAGGCTCCAACAAATTGTCCAAGAAGAAGGAAAAGAACAATAAGAAAAAAATCAACCAACCAAGATTCTAAGGACAACTAAAAGTCCTCCAAAAACTAAATAAAATAGCCATAAGGCAACCACAGAACATCCCATCATAAGTCCAACAAAGGAAGCATCCCCAACAACCAATGAAAGTAGAAAACCAACAAAGCACCACACAACAGGTCCAAAGAAGCACAAACCCATAGAAGGAAATAGAGCAGATAAAACTAAACTTCCAAAAAATACTAACGATAGAAGCATAATAACAACCTAAAAATAAACGAGAGAGGCTAATAAGAGAATAACCAAACACAAAACCAAAAAGAATGATCCATCAATAAATAATAAGGAGAGAGGCAATCCCCAAAAAAGTAGCCAAGAAACTCTAAAATAAGGCCAAAAGCAACAACCAATAGAAGTTCCACTAGGAAGGCCACCCATCCAACCATGAAAACCAAAGTAATTCAAGTTCAAAGAGGTGACAAAATAAACCATCAAATAGAATAAAGCAGAAACATGTCATCCACTAACAGTAATAAGTAGAAGATAGTAGCCAGACTAAAAAATAACCTAAGCTAGAAAGATAAGAATCAACCAAAGTGAGTTAAACATAGAGTAATGTAAAATAAGTTTAGGGTTAGGTTTAGTATTTAGGATTTAAAATTTTGGGTTTAGGGTTAAGGGTTTAGGTTTAATTTGGGTTTAAGTTAGGGTTAGGGTTTTAGGTTTAGGTTTTAAACTTTAGTGTTTCTTTAGGTTTGTGAGGGTTTTAGTTTAGTTTATGTTGTAGCATTTAGGATTTAGGGTTGATTTAGTGGTTTAGGTTTATAGTTTAGTTTAGTTAGCAAGGTTTAGTTGGGTTAGGGTTTAGGTTTAGGGTTTTAGTTTAAAATTTGTTTAGGTTTTAGGGTTTAGGGTTTAGTTTAGGTTTAGGTTTAGGGTTTAGGTAGTTTAGTTTAGAGGTTTAGGATTTAGGTTAGGTTTAAGTTTTAGGTTTAGGGTTAGGTTTAAGTTTAGGGTTAGTTTAGGTTTAGTTTAGGGTTTAGGGTTTAGTGTTAGTTTCAGGGTTTAGATTTTAGGGTTGGGGCTTCTTTTTAAAAATTAAGTAAATTGGTAGATTTAGGTTTATTTAATTTATTTAGTTTATTTTATTTATTTATTTAAGTTTATTTAATTTTTTATTTCTATTTAGGTTTATTTTTATTTTTATTTAGTTTAGTTTATTTACTTTAAGTTTTTTATTTTAGTTTAGATATTTTTAAATTTAGTTTATTTTATAGGTTTAGGTTTTTTTTTAGTTTAGTTTTATTTTTATTTTATTTTTTAGGTCTAAGTTTTATTTTTATTTTTTAAGTTTTGGTTTAGGTTTTTATTTTATTTTTTAGGTTTAGGTTTTAGGTATTTATTTTAGGTTTATTTTAATGTTTTATTTTTTAATTTAGGTTTAGGTTTATTTTTAGTTTTCTTTTATTTATTTAGAGGTTTAGTTTAGGTTTATTTATTTTAGTTTTATTTATTTTAGTTTAGTTTATTTTAGTTTAGGTTTATGTTTATTTTATTTTTTATTTTAAGTTTAGTTTTATTTTATTTAGGTTTTATTTTTAGTTTAGTTTAGGTTTTTATTAAATTTTTTTATTTTATTTTTTATTTTTTATTTTATTTTTTTAGGTTTATGTTTAGGTTTTAGTCTTAATTTATTTTATTATTTTATTCTATTTTGGTTTAGGTTTTTGTATTTATTTTATTGTTTGGATTTATTTACTTTATGTTTAGATTTGTACTTTTTAGGGTTTAGGGTTTAGGGTTTAACGTATAGGGTTTGGGGTTTAGGATTTAGGGTTTAGGGTTTAGGTTTTAGGGTTTAGGGTTTAGGGTTTAGGGTTTTAGGGTTTAGGGTTTAGGTTTTAGGGTTTAGGGTTTAGGGTTTTAGGGTTTAGGGTTTAGGTTTTAGGTTTATGGTTTAGGTTTTAGTTTAGGGTTTTGGGTTTTGGTTTTTTTTTAACAGAAAATAAATTTAGACTCAACATTTCTTTTTTATTTCATGAACCAAGTAACACCATATTTTCTAAGACACAGCGGCGTGATAAAAAAAATGAGCACGCATAGAGCAAATCAAAAACCCTAGATAATTAGAACCATCTCTATTGTAAATACATAGTTTCATAATCAGTAGATCGGATCGATCGTTCTTCAGTTTCTCCAATTCCCATCAGAATCACCTTGGCCTCTCGAGTAGCGGGATCAACCATCATATCTTCGATCTCTCCCTCACCACCAAGCTATAATCGTTGTTCCTCTTCCATAACCATTGCTCCAGAACCATCCTATCCAACACCTCTTGATCCCCCACCACTACTGCGATAACCATCGCCTCTCACTTTACCTCCATCGTTGAATCTAGACTAAGCTTGGATGACGGTGATGTTCCTCCCATCTAGGTTCTACACATTCTTAGGGTTTAGGTTTATTTTTTAATTTATTTATTTACTTTATGTTTGAGTTTTGGGTTTGGGGCTTAGGGTTTAGGGTTAGTGTTTAGGTTTTAGGATCTAGAGTTTACGGTTTAGGGTTTTAGGTTTTATGTTTTCGGTTTTAAGGTTTAGGGCTTTCAATTTTTTATGGTTTAGGGTTCAGGGTTTAGGGTTTAGAATTTAAGGTTTAAGGTTTTTTTTAAATTAAGTAAACCAGTAGGTTTAGATTTATTTAGTATATTTAGTTTATTTTTTATTTATTTTAGTTTACTTTATTTTTTTATTTTTATTTAGGTTTATATTTTATTTTTCTTTAGTTTAGTTTATTTATTTTAGTTTAGATTTTTAATTTTACTTTATTTTTTAGGTTTAAGTTTAGATTTAGGTTTATTTTTTAGTTGAGTTTTATTTTTATTTTATCATTTAGATTTAAATTTTATTTTTTATTTTTAGTTTTAGGTTAGGTTTTTTTTTTTTTTTTTTTGGTTTAGGTTTTAGGTTTTTATTTTAGGTTTATTTGTAGGTTTTATTTTTTAGTTTAGGTTTTGGTTTATTTTTAGTTTATTTTATTTTATTTAGTTTATGTTTAGGTTTAGGTTTAGTTTATTTTAGGTTTAGGTTTTATTTATTTTAGTTTAGTTTATTTTAGTTTAGGTTTAGGTTTATTTTATATTGTTTATTTTATTTTTAATTTAGGCTTAAATTTTTTTAAGATTGGCATTTCAATTTTATTTTTTATTTATTTTTAGGTTAATATTTTAGGATTAGGTTTTTATTTAGTTTTTATTTTATTTAGGTTTTCTATTCTTAAGTTTATATTATTTTTTAGTTTAGTTTAGGTTTTTATTTATTTTATTTTAGTTTATTTTTATTTTATTATTTAATTTTATTTTAGGTTTAGGTTTAGGTTTCAATTTAGATTTTATTTTATTTTATTTAGGTTTAGGTTTATTTATTTATTTATCTTAAAGTTTTATTTAGTTTATGTTTAGGTTTAGGTTTAGGTTTTAGTTTTTAAGGTTTAAGGTTAAGTTTTATGGTTTAGGGATTAGGGTTTAGTTTTTAGGCTTTAGGCTTTATGGTTTTAAGGGTTTATGGTTTAGGGTTTGGGTTTAAGGTCATCTTAGGATTTAGGGTTACATTTTGCTTTAGGGTTTAGGGTTTAAGGTTACATTATGCTTTAGGGTTTAGGGTTTAGGATTTTGGCTTTAGGGTTTAGGGTTTTTAGTGTTTAGTGTTTAGGCTTTAGGTTTAGGGTTAGTGTTTAGGGTTTAGGGTTTAAGGTTTAGGGTTTAGAGTTAGTTTTAGGGTTTAGGGTTTAGTTTAGAATTTTATGTTTAGGGTTTAGGGTTTCTTTTTAAATTAAGTAAACTCGAAGGTTTTGGTTTATTTTATACTTTTATTGAGGTTTATTTTTTATTTTTATTTAGTTTAGTTTATTAATTTTATGTTTACTTATTTTAGTTTAGTTTTTCTATTTTAGTTTTTTTTAGGCTTAGGTTTAGGTTTATGTTTATTTTTTAGCTTAGTTTTATTTTATTTTATTTTTTAAGTTTATTTTTTTTATTTTTAAGTTTAGGTTTAGTTTTTATTTATTATTTTTTTGTTTAGGTATTAGGTTTTTATTTTAGGTTTATTTTTATGTTTTATTTTTTACTCGTTTAGGTTTATTTTAGTTTATTTTATTTTATTTAGTTTTGGTTTTAGGTTTGGTTTATTTTAGGTTTAGGTTTATATTTTATTTATATTAGTTTAGTTTATTTTAGTTTAGGTTTAGGTTTAGGTTTATTTTTTGTTTATTTATTTTAGGTTTAGTTTTTTTTTAGTGTAAGGTTTAGGTTTAATTTTTTATTTATTTTTAGGTTTATATTTAGTTTTATTTTTAGGTTTAGATTTTTTTTAGTTTTATTTTATTTTATTTTAGGTTCATTTATTTTTATTTTACGTTTAGGTTTTATTATATTTAGGTTTTTGTTTTTAGGTCTTTTTATTTTTTTAATTTAGTTTAGGTTTTTATTTATTTATTTTTAGCTTAGTTTATATTTTTTATTTTATTTTATTTTTAGGTTTAGGTTTAGGCTTAGGTTTAGGTTTAGGTTTATGTTTAGGCTTAGGTTTAGGTTTATTTATTTATTTAGGTTTATTTTTTATTTTATTTTTTTAGGTTTAGGTTTTATTTATTTTATTTTTTTGGTTTTATTTAGTTTAGGTTTAGGTTTTTAGGTTTTGATTTTGGGTTTAGGGTTTAGGGTTTAAGTTTAGGGTTTATTTAGGGTTTGGGGTTTAGGATTTAGGGTTTAGGGTTTTAGGGTTTAGGTTTATGGTTTATGGTTTTAGGGTTTTAGGTTTTAGGGTTTGGGTTTAGGGTTTAGGGTTTAGGTTTAGGGTTTATTTTAGGTTTATGGTTTAGGTTTTAGTTTAGGGTTTTGGGTTTTGGTTTTGTTTAATAGAACAAATTCATATTCAACATTTCTTTTTTGATTTCATGAACAGTAACACACCATGTTTTCTAAGACACAAGCGATAGATAAAATGAGCAGCATAGAGCAAATAAAAACCTTTATAATAGAACCATTTTATTGTAAAGACATAGTTTCATAAGCGGTTTCATTTGTTCTTTAATTCTCCGGTTCATATTCTCTCAAATGGCGGATCAACCATATCTTCGATCTCTCCCTACCCCCATTATAACCTCCATTCCTTTTCCATAACCACCGCTCTAACCACCACCTATCCACCAACACCTCTAGATCCCCATCACCATTTATAACTAGCTTCTTTCACCTTGAGATCTATACTAAGCTTGGTTGATGGTGATGTTCCTATGGTTACCCATTCTTAGGGTTTAGGTTTATTTTTTAATTTATTTAGTTACTTTATGTTTAATTTTGGCTTTGGGGCTTAGTTTAGGGTTTATAGTTTAGGTTTTAGTGTTTAGAGTTTAGGGTTTAGGTTTAGGGTTTAGGTTTTAGGTTTATGTTTTTTTGGGTTTAGGTTTAGGTTTAATTTTTTGGGTTTTTTTAGGGTTTAGGGTTTATGTTTAGGGTTTAGGTTTAGGGTTTAGGTTTAGAATTTAGGGTTTAAGGTTTTTTTATAAAAAAAATTAAGTAGATAGGTTTATTTAGTATATTTAGTTATTTTTTTATTTTAGTTTATTTATTTTTATTTTTAGTTTATTTTTATTTTTTATTTAGTTTAGTTTATTTATTTTAGTTTAGATTTTTAATTTTATTTTATTTTTAGGTTTAGTTTAGATTTAGGTTTATTTTTTTAGTTGAGTTTTATTTTATTTTTTTTTAGATTTAGATTTTATTTTTTATTTTTAGTTTTAGGTTTAGATTTTTATTTATTTTTTTTTTAGGTTTAGGTTTATTTTTTATTATAGGTTTATTTGTAGGTTTTATTTTTTATTTGGTTTATTTTAGTTTATTTTTATTTTGTTTATGTTTAGGTTTAGGTTTAGTTTATTTTAGGTTTAGGTTTAGGTATTTATTTTAGTTTAGTTTATTTTAGTTTAGGTTTAGGTTTATTTTATTGTTTATTTTATTTTTTAATTTAGGTTTAGGTTTTTTTTAGATTAGTGTTTTGATTTTTTTTTAGGTTATTTTTTAGGTTTAGGTTTTATTTAGTTTTTTTATTTTATTTTTATTTTGGGTTTATTTCTCTTTATTTTACATTAGTTTTATTTTATTTAGGTTTTCTCAGTTTATATTATTTTTTTAATTTAGTTTAGGTTTTATTTATTTTATTTTAGTTTATTTTTTATTTTGTTATTTATTTTATTTTTAGGTTTAAGTTTGGGTTTGATTTAGATTTTATTTTATTTTATTTTATTTTTCATTTAGTTTTAGGTTTATTTATTTTAATGTCATTTAGTTTATATTTAGCTTTTTTTAGGTCACGGTTTTAGAGTTTAGGGCTTGGGTTTATGGTTTAGGGTTTGATTTTTTAGGTTTAGGGTTTTAGTGTTAGGTTTAGGGTTTTGTTTGGGATTAGGGTTTAGTTTTTAGGCTTTAGGGTTTTTTAGGGAATGGTTTGGGTTTGGGTCATTAGCTTAGGGTTTAAGTTTTGCTTTAGGGTTTAGGGTTTGTTACATTAGGGTTTAGGTTTTGGGTTTAGGGTTTTAGTTTGGATTTATTTTATTCTTTTGTGTTTGGTTTAAGTTTAGGGTTAGTGTTTAGGGTTTAGGGTTTAGGAGAGTTAGTTTTTTGGGTTTATGGTTTAGAATTTTAGTTTAGGTTTAGGGTTTCTTTTAAAGAAATGCTTGGTTTTAGTTTATTTATACATTTATTGAAGTTTTTTTATTTAGTTTAGTTTATTAATTTTATGTTTTACTTAAAATTAAGTTTTTTATTTTAGTTTATTTTTTAAGCTAGGTTTAGGTTTATGTTTATTTTTTTTTAGTTTTATTTTATTTTTAAAATGTTTTTTTTTTTTTAGGTTTAGGTTCAGTTTTGATTTCATTTTCTTCCATTTTAGGGTTTAGTTTAGGTTTAGGTTTAATAGTTTTGGTTTAGGTTTAGTTTATTTAGTTAGTTTAGGTTTATTTATTATTTATTTTTTTTTAATTTATGATTTTTAGGGTTTATGCTTTAGTTTGGGTTTAGAGTTTTATTTTATGGTTTATGGTTTAGGGTTTGATTATTTATAGTTTAGGGTTTTAGTTTAAGATTTAGTTTAGGTTTTCAAATTTTAGGTAGATTTAAGTTTATTTGTTTATTTTTATTTATTTTTTAGTTTATTTTATTTTATTTTTATTTAAGTTTATTTTTTATTTTTTGTTTAGTTTAGTTTTATTTATGTTTGCTATTTATTTTTAGGTTTAGTTTTGTTTAGTTTATTTTTAGGTTTAGTTTAGGTTTGATTTATTTTTTAGATGAATTTTATTTTTTATTTTATTTTTAGTTAGGTTTATTTTTTATTTAGGTGTAGGTTTAGGTTTTATTATTTTTTTTAGGTTTAGGTTTTAGGTTTATTTTAGGTTTTTTTTAGTTAGGTTTATTTTTAGTTTATTTTCTTTTATTTAGTTTGGGTTTAGGTTTAGGTTTAGTTTATTTTAGGTTTAGGTTTAGGTTTATTTATTTTAGTTTAGTTTATTTTAGTTTAGGTTTATTTTTATTTTTTATTTTAGGTTTTATGATTTCAGTTTAGGTTTTAGGTTTTTTTTGGGTTTATTTTAGGTTTATTTTTTAGGTTTAGGTTTTTATTTAGTTTTTTAATTTAGTTTGGTTTAGGATTTACTTTTATTAGATTGAGTTTTTTTTGTTATCTTAGATGGGATGGATGATTAATATAGCTTAATAAGATTTATTGATCTGGATAATCACCATTTTTGATGTGGAATGGTGATGGGTGATTAACATCAGTGAGGAGAATGGAGTTCCATTGCTC
Source organism: Cymbidium sinense (assembly GCA_021442155.1). NCBI lineage: Eukaryota > Viridiplantae > Streptophyta > Magnoliopsida > Asparagales > Orchidaceae > Cymbidium > Cymbidium sinense. Next base: position 6,004,665 of record CM038233.1, on the reverse strand, counting down.
ATGATTTAAGCTTGGATCAACTCAAAAGGATTTTCAAGTCATGGGAGGATCCAGTCAAGATCACAAGATGCAAGTTTTCTTCAAAGCTCCAACCCATTTTTTGCCTAGATCAATTTTGGAAGCATACCTCCGAGCTCAAGGGTCAATGATTGAAGCTTCATAGTGGAGAAAAGCCCATGAAACAATTGGATCAATTCACTTTTTCATTAGGCCATGAATCGATGATTTGGAGCTCAACTTTGATAGTCCCATTCTTCTCAAGCTTGGGAATGATTCATTATTGTTTCCTAGGAGGTGCATGCAAAGTTAATTTGAGTTTGATGGAGAAATGGGTAAGTTAGGTCAATGGGAGTGTCATTTACAAATAAGAATGGCATTTTTAGAATGAGCTTGGGAGCTTAGAAATGGGAGTGATTTTATTGGAATGGCATTTTAATTAGGAATGAGCTTAGGAGCTTAATAGCTCTGGGTTTCATTTCTTGAGGAATGATTTTTTGTGTGTTTGAGTGGATGTATACCAGTTCATCTTGATCATGGTGGGATTGGGTTTGACTTCTAGTGTCATCCAACCATCTCAGTCGTGGGTGGCAGGAGGTGAGTTGGCTCGGCTTTGGTTGAAGTTTGGAGGTAGCTACAAAGAGGAATCATGTCATGGGTTTAAATGCTAATGGGGAGGGTGGTGTTCACCTCCCATGGGTTTGTGACCCAACCATTATGGTTGGGTAGTGTCTTGTGCCAGGTGGACCATTAAGAGTACCAAGTGGCCAAGGAATGGAAATGACCACTTACATGGGTAATTTGTCTCATGTGATGCCCTTGACCTAAGGGTAGAATGATCATTTGGCATTAGATTTGATTTAGACAGATCCAAAAGTGGGTTATCTTAAATTTCAAGTCAATTAGAGTTGATTTGGTTAGGGTCGGCTCAATTTGGCTCATTTAGATCAAATTGGGTTAGGTTGGGTCAAGTTGACCAATTTAGTCAAACCAAGGGTTAGTCAAGTTCATATTATCATTTAGGATATTTTGGTTTTAGGTTTGTTTAGTTTGGCTTAGATTTGATTTTGGCTCATTTGAATTCATTTGGTCAAATGGGTTAAGTTAACCAATTTGACCAAATTGGCCAAGCTTGGGTTGGTGTTGTTTGGGTTTAGTTGACAATTAAGATGATGGTAGGCTTTGGTTTCAATTAATTTGGATTTGGTTTGATTTAGGCCAACTTGCTTTAGGTCAATTTGGGCTAAGTAGGTCAATTGGGTTCAATTGGATCACATGGCTTTGGTCAAGTTCAACAATCAATTTGGAATGAAGAGATTACTTATAATCAATTTGGTTTATATTTTGATTTGACCCAATTTGGTCTTTTAGTCAATTTGGTCAACTTGGGTCAAGAGCCAATTGGGTTTGTTTGACTTAGTGAAGTCAAGTCATATTCAAATATTGATTTTGATTTGGTATGAATCATTGGTTTCAAGATTTACTTAGGTTGCAATTTGGTTGGTTTGGTTCATATGGGTTAAGATGACTTTCAAATGAAAGTTGACTTGGTTTGACAATTTATGATAATTGATCAACTTGGGTGATCAATCATGATGGGAGGTTTTGATTGGTTTGGTTCAATCAATTTGGGTAGGATTAGAACTTGGCTCAAATAGGTCAAATTAGCCACTTTGGGTCAAGTGGACAATTGGGTTTAGTTGGCTTGATTTTTTGGTTGAGTTTGATTTAGTTGGTTTATATATATGGATTATTTGGGATTGATATATAAATTCAATTGTTTGGCTTGGGTTCAAATGAGTTTGTTCATTTGAACATTTCAAGTCAAAAGGGTTAAGTTGGTTTGACTTGGGTTGATTTTGGTTTGGCTTGATGATTGTATATTTCATTTATATTTGTGAATATGATTGAAGGTATGATTCATTCATGAGAAAATCAATTGAATTGGGTTTTGGAATGATGGAATTTGGCTAAGTCCAAGTTGGGTCATGTGGCTTAGGTTTGGATTTTGATTTGGTTTCATTTAGTTTTGATTTAAATGTATATTTCATTTAAATTTGTAAGATGATTGAAAATTTGATTGATTTGTGAAAATCAATTGAGTTGACTTTTGGATTAAGATTTGGCTAAGTCCATGGGATAGGTCATATGGCTTAGGAAGGGTTTTGATTTAGTTTTGATCATCTAAATGTAGATTTGATTTATATTTAGGAAGATGATTGAAGATATAAATTGATTATGAGAAAATCAATTGATTTTGGATTAATTTGGATTAAGGTAGCTAAGTCCATGGGATAGTCATATGGCTTAGAAGGTTTCAAGTTTGGATTTGATGGGAGTTTCAATCATTTGGTTTTGAAATTTGGGTTTTGATTTGGATTTGAATTTGATCAATTGAACTTGAGGTTTGGTTTGAAGGTGAACATGGATTGGATTTGGGTTGTAGGTAGGTGGATTATCTTCCCTTAGGCATAACTAATCATGGTTAACCATTCTAAGTCTTTGGGCTTAGGTTAAGTGTTTACCTAATTGTTAGAAGTGTCTTATGACTAGGAAGTTTTAGTGTCTAGAAGACTCCTAAGTCTAAGATGGGAAGATTGAATGCACTCCAAAAGTGAGGTTAATAGGCCTTAGGCTCCATGGTGTTGTCTTTGGAGATAGATGATTGGAAGACAAGCAATTTCACATTATAGACTTGGATACATCTTTCAATGCTTTTTCTTGGGACCATGGATACATGAGAACAATATAGTTCCATCCTCACTACATTAGTGTATGAAGTTCATGAGAGGTGGGATCATTTCTATGTCAAGGAGATCTCAAGCCATTTACAGTTCATGAGGTTGGCATATATAAGGATCGACTTACTACCTCCCTCAAAATCAATAGTCTATTCTCACTGAACTTGGCCAAAGTTTAAAATAAAATTTAAAAAATATAAAGAAATAGAAAAAGAAAGAAAAATAAAAGAAAAGAAAAGAAAATGAAAAAGAAATAAAAGGGTGGAAATAGACTTGGAGGAGGAAGTGGAGCTTGACATTAGATTCCACGCTTATTACTCCATTGAACATATGGGTAGGACTGACCTCCACAGGAGAGGAAGAGACTAGTTTAAGGGTCGGGGTGAAAACCTCTTTATTGGCCAGATAGAAGATATGTCTCATACCAAGGTACACTATCCATATAGACTTAGAATCTAAATCATGGATGAGTCTTATATGGTTAGCTTACAGCTCTTCTCAATGGTAGATTCCCTTGGAGGTGACACTTGAGCTAGATAATAATGAGGGCTCCAAATAAGTGTATCAAGTCTATATGTGAAACAATTAGGCATCTTGGAACCTTAGCTTAACTTCTCAAAATCTGAGGTTTGTAGTTAAGGAAGCCCTAAGTCATCCATTGGTGTGAAGACTCAAAGGTTCTTTTTTTGAGCATCATCCTCAAGTCAGAAGTTGATGTAGAACTTGAGGATGATTCATATAAAGATTTAATAGAATTACCTTGATTGGTACTTGCCTGTGTTCATAATTTAGCAAAGAAATGGTTAATCCCACATACTTGGTCAAAGCACAAGTTTGACTACTTCAAAGAATATGGAAGAACAATGCAAAGCTCTCAATAAGACTAGATTGATAGTGGGTGTAGTCAATGATGATCTACTTATTACCAATCATTTGGAATTTGATAGGTTCTTTTCAAATCACATTAACTCATATGAGAGTTGCTTAGAAACTTGAGATGATTTTTAAAGTCAAAGATACCGAGTTTGAAAAGATATCAAGTCAACCATCGACAAGCTCAAGGAAATCAACTTGACTGAAGAAGATCCCATTTGACTATCAGTTCTTTGTTGAATGAAATTAAAACAATGACTTAGTTAGGCTATTGGTGAGTTTAAGGACTACTTTGCATGGGTTATGAAGAGATGCCTAGATTGGATCCATGTAGTTTCCATAAACTAGTAATAGAGCCTAGTTAACCCTATCAAGCAAGCTCTAGATGCATGATTAGACAGACATAGGTCATTTAAGAAGTCAAGCGATCGATGTTGGCTTCATTAGAAGAATACCATTGGTTATTGTCATCCCAATTAAGAAAAGAATGGCCAAATTTACATATAGTCAATTTTGGGGATTTAAATAAGGCATGTCCAAAGATGAATTTCTCTACCAATCTTGGATGGTGGACATTTACTCATCATGCTTCTCTTTCATAGATGGCTCATCACATATAACCAAATAAAGATGCCCCAGAAGATGAAAACACTACTTTTGAACTGATTGAATCTTTTACTATAAGGTCATGCTACCTTAAAATGATGGTACTACATACTATGACTTGAATCTTTGATGAACTCATTCATCATCAAGTTAGTCTATGTCAATGATCTTGTCAAAAGTAGTGAAAAGAAAGACATCTCTTTGACTTGATAGTAGTTTTCAAAGTTAAGAAGAAAAATGAACCTCTAAGTGTGCATTTAGAGCTTGAAATTCCTATTTTTTTGTCCATCACTAGGAATCAAAATGATCAGAAGATCATGTAAATATTAGAATTCCACCCTAAAGTTTAACTCAACTCAGATCATTCCAAGGGAGGTTAGCATATCTAAGATGCTTTATATCCAACTTATCGGGAAGATGTCAATCATTCTTAGAACTTCTCAAAAAGAATGACAAGTTCAACTAAGATAACAAGTGTGAGCATGCCTTCAAAGACATCAAGCATTACTGATGTTTCATACCCCATCTGGTAAGCTCATACTTTACACTTCTTGCATAGATGACCAAGTGCTTATTGGCCAAAGAATGACAAAGAAGAAAAATGCACTTTACTACCTCACCATCATCTAATCCCTTAGGCTAATTATCACCATTGAGAAGCATTGCCTAGCTTTTCTTTGCATCCCAAAAGCTATGACACAACATGCTTCCTCATAAAATTGAACTTAATCTTTAAGACCAATCCATGTTATCTGACATCTATCCGGATGGTTGGCATGATGGTCCATGATCCTCTTATAGTTTGACATTACCTTCACTCCTCATGCGAAATAAGACATAGATTTCTTAGCGACACCCATCCTCTTTCTCTTAGTGATGGTCTCCATGATGAACAAATAATGAACTTAGGGGATACTAGCATTCACCACTGGGAGATGTACTTTGATGGAACCAAAATCTACTATTCCAAGAAAGGCAGTGGTAGGAATAGTTCTTTTAACTCTCGACCGTGATGTGATGAGATTCTCATATCATTTATCCAATCCATGCACCAATAGCAAATATGAGGCTCACGATTGTGGGTCTAGAGTTAAGTTACTCTAAGCATCCAAAACATCAACATCTTTGATTCTCAACTAGTTATCAACCAAATCCTGGGTCCTCTAAAGTTATAAAGCCTCCATCACCCAGTACACCATAGACTTGTTGGGCCAAATCATAGAGGTTATCATTTATAAGATTCCTTGAGAAGAGAATGTTGTAGCATATATTTTATCCCAGCTTATCAAGGAGTTGGTATATCTGGAGGATGAGTCCATATCAATAAAGGTCTAAAATAGGCAAGTCTTATCTCTTATTGATGTTGAACTCAAAAGTACTCTCTTGAAGGGTAGGTTGCCATTACCAAAAAGGATGAGGAGTTAGATTGGAGGCAACCATTCATGGATTACCTAAATAAAGGAAAACCTCAGAGAAGTCATAAGCCCATAAATGAAGCAAATAGAACTTTCTTATCTTGTGGATGGTGGCTACCTGGTCTTTGATCATATGTCATTATGTTGTTTAGACAAGCATGAAGCCCACAAGATCATGACTGAGGTACACTTAGGATTATGTGGAGCCAACCAATCTTTGAAGATGAAAGCCAAGAGATATTAGGATACTATTGGCCATCGATGATCAAGGTGGATATTAATGATGCCATAAATGTCAAATAAATGGTGTGTCTACCAATCACCCAACATTATACATCCAACATTGGCCTCATTTGTGTTGGGGTACCATATAATTGATTGATGATCCTTATTCTTAGTCATCAATTCATCTTAGCTTCTTACTTTTCTTTTCCAAATGGGTGATTAAGCTGAGGTCACTTAGCATGTACTCTAGTATTTTAGAAATATTTGTATAGGTTGAGTGCCTTGATGAATTATATCGATAATAGTCGCATTCAAAGAGATCAAAAACTTTTCTTGAAGACACAACATTGATTGAAGATATTCTACCATCAACTACCCGAGGGAAAATGACTTAGCAGAAGCCTACAACTAAACTCTCATCCAAATACTGAGAAGACACTCGATAACAACAAGCGATTGGCATGAGCTTAGTTGAAGCCTTGTTGGCCTCACCACATATAGAACTATTCGGTCTACTCCTTTTTCCTTAGTGTATGGCAAGCCATTCTACCATTAAAAGTTTAACTCTCATCACTAAGGATAGCTATGAGTAGAAGATCATATTGAGATACGTCAAGTTGTAGTTAGAAGAGCTCAAAGATTTGAGGAGAAGCTGCGGCATGCCAAAATCTCAGTTATACAAAATTAAAATGATTGGTCACTTAGTTGTTCATATTTTCAAGTAGGAGAGCTTATTTTTTTTTTTTGGAGATTGTTGCTCTTCATAAGATGGGAGGTAGTTTGAACCCACTTGGGAAGACCTTTTCCATAAAGAAGGCCTACCAGGGATCTTATCACTTATCAATGATAAGATAGCTCCATGCTTCCAATCATGGATCTACTTATAAATATTATAAATCATGTTTAAAATAATTATCATCAATGAAAATTCTATTTTGATTCAATCTCTTCCATGTTGAAAGTATTCTTGTTTAGAATTAGCCATGATGTGTTTATGTAAGGAACAGTGGCATCTATCTTTCGACAAACAAACACAAACCACACAAACATATAAAATAAACAATATCTTTTATTGGGCTACTGAGTTGAGATAATGCAGCGACACTCACTTAGTAGTGCTCTTCGGTGTCTACTAGTGTGTCACCCATGGTCTTCTTGCTTTGGAAGATGTAAGTCTTTATCTTCTTACTTTGCACCCAGATGAGCACCTCGTTAGTTTGGTAGGCCTTACTGTTGGTAAGCTACCCCATGTTGGCTTCATTTAAGATGGGAGTCTACTATGTTTTCTTCTTGGATTAGCCTTGATGGTCAGTATATTTAAGGTTTAGGATAAGTCCCTAGTATCCTTCCTCCTTCAAGTTTGGTCCTTCCTTGTGGCTCCCCACTTAATAGTCGCTCTAGGATAGCATGTCCCACTAATGATACTATTCATGATTTGAAAAGTTATAAGCCTACATGCTTTCTATATTGATCATTGCACACACCATAGGTTGGTTGGTTCTTATCTTGATGGATACACTAGTCATGCTGACGGATACACCATAGGTTGGTTGGTTCTTGCACCTTAGGATGCACCACTCAAGGTAGATGTAAGTCTACTATACTTTCTCCTTGAGTTGGCCACTATAAGCTTTCTTTCAGCTCAAGATAATATCTAGCATCCTATATATTTGAATCACATCCTTTGCGACCCCATTTATACTAGTTACTATCAGATTGGATAGTTCCCTTTCATAGTAACCACCCATGGTGGAGAATTCATATGATTAGATTATCCCTTGGTCTATAAATTTGAGATATCTACATAGCCCCCTCTGTGGTCCTTCACCACAAGGTCCACAAACATATAAACAAAATATATGTTCACTTGTGGCTTAGGAGGACATAGTATACCTTTTCCCACATCTATCTTTAGGTACAAAACACTTATAAGAATCTTCTACTCTTAAGTTGATATAAGTCTAATGGCATTCACTTAGTCTCCCCAGTCGGGTTTGATTTGTTGTGCTACCACATCACTTGATTGTTCCCTACTTTAGAAGATGTAAGTCACTACCTTCCTCTAACACTTGCACAAGGAAACCCCGAGGTTGGCTAATTAGTAGACTACCCTTTGGATTAGTAAATGAGATAGGACAAGTTTGATATAGCCCTTCTCATGGGTATCACACATTGACATGGTCCATAAATTAAATATATCAAATTTGATTTCACATCCTTTATGCCCTCAATTCAAAATCAAACTAAACCAAACATACCTTATCAAAATCACATGAAATTAAGATAAAATTAATCTTGACTACTTCTGAGTTGACATAAGTCCCTAGCAACATTCACTTAGTAGTCACCCTAGGTCAAGTTCGATTTGTTATGCATCCAGCAGGTCACCCCAGTAGTTGTTCCTTACTTTGGAAGATGTATGTCAACTACACCTTCTTCCTAGCATGGTAGTTGCAAATCAAAAGGTAACCTCTTAAGTTGGCTAGCTCTACCCCATAGTCGGTAGACTATCCCTTTTGATTTGTAAACTTGAGGGATCAAGGTTGATATATCCCCTTCTCAATGGGTCCAACACACACAGACAAAGTCCATACATTTACTATTAAATTAAACAATATGATTTTAGTGGTTAAATCACACCTTTCTCTACTTAGCCAAATCATATATAAATAAGTCAAATAAAATCAAATTCAAAACCAATCTATGGATTAAACCAACTTTATAAAGTCTAAATCAGAAATCAGCAAACTCTATTCATGGATACATCCCCAAATATATGAAATCAAACTTCCCAAACCCCATTGGATTACTTTAATTTCCAGTGGAAGGTTCAAATGCCGATCCCATGGACTCAAGCCCATATCTTTAGCATATATGCCTCACATTTAATTAAATAAAACAAATTAAAGTTCATTTGATCTTAATCCTGGTGGATTATAGATTCTTATCCCCAAAAACTTCTTTCCATAAATCATATAATCAAATCAAATTCAAACCTTATCCCCAAGATTTTTCTTCTTCTATGCCCTCGATATAGACACTCACATGTCATGTCCAATGCATGTGTGATCCCCAGGATTTCCTCCATGTCCTTGACATGGAATTCTCATCAAATCTTATTTATCTCTTATGCACCTTTAATACTTTAACCAAAAAACTAACAATGTATTTGGTTAAATTACATCATCTTAACATTGTAATCAACATTTATGATTTTTTGATGGTGCAAGCTCAAACTAACTATATATAATATCATGCTAAAAATATTATATTATGAATTCACACTATATTATATTATAATTATGATGTTATATTATAATTTGTTATTATATAATATATTTAACATTACACCTCATTAGAATCACTTAAAAGGTTCAAATAACAAAATTTTCTCAAAATATGAATAATATTCATTTTGATGTAAAATTATTATTTTTCTATTAGAAATGTTACAAAATAGAATAATTTGGTGTTTTCTTGGTATGCCGTCAATTTGGCCAAATTTTTTCATCTCAACCTTCAAATAAATATTTTTGTGAGGTTTGACCCAATGTATTATAATAGAAGTAAAACATACTAAAATGTACAATAACATTTAGTAACACACCCCCACATTCATATATATGTGAAGTTATATTGTTATGTGAATTATATTTTAATGTGCTTTTATATAATATATTATCTTACATTACACTTTAAAATGTATCACTTTAAGCAAAGATTTATAAAATTTGATTGAAAAATGACCTTTTTATGCAAAATTATTCTTTTGATTAAATGACACATAGCACACCCAATGATGTTCCTAAAGCTTACCTTAAATTTAGCCAAATCCATCATCTCAATTAGTTTTTTTTTATGAATTATACAAATACAAACTCTACTACATCATACTATAACAAACTAAAATATGCTAAACAAAAGTAGTAATACATAGTATCTTTATAATCCATGATCTACATTATATCTTTTATTTATTTTATTTACTTATTTATTTAGTTTTTTTTTTTTATTTTTATTTTTTAAGTTTATTTAGTTTAGGTTTAGGTTTTAGGTTTTATGGTTTAGGTTAGTTTAGATTTGTTTAGGGTTTAAATTTTAGGGTTTAGTTTTTTTGGGTTTAAAAATTTTAGTTTAGGGTTAGTTTAGGGTTTAGTGTTTATGGTTTTAGGGTTTAGGGTTTACTATTTAGATTTTTAGATTTTATTTAGGTTTTAGGTTAGGGAGGTTAATTTAGTTTATTTTATAGTTTATTTAAAATTTAGGTTTAGATTTTTAATATTTAGGGTTTAGTTTAGAGTTTTTAGATAGGTTTAATCTTTAGTTTAGGATATGTAGGGTTTAGGGTTTAGGGTTAGTTTAGGGTTTAGGGTTTAGGGTTAGTTTAGGGTTTAGGGTTTAGGGTTTAGGGTTTAGGGTTTAGGATTTTGGGTTTTAGAGTTTAGGGTTGTATGTTTAGGGTTTAGAGTTTAGGGTTTAGGGTTTACGATTAGGGTTTTGGTTTTTATTATTTTATTATTTTATTATTTTCTTAAATTTAGTAAACTAATATGTTTATGTTTATTTAGTTAATTTTTCTATTTATTTCAGTCTATTTTATTTTTTATTTTGATTTAAGATTTTTATTGTAGTTTTTTTAGGTTTAGGTTTAAATTTAGGTTTATTTTTTAGTTTAGTTTTATTTTTATTTTATTTCCTAGGTTTAGGTTCTATTTTTTATTTTTAGGTTTAGTTTAATTTATATTTTATTTATTTTGGTTCAAGTTTTAGGTTTTTGTTTTAGGTTTATTTTTTGGTTTTATTTTTTTGTTTATGTTTAGGTTAATTTTTAGTTTATTTTATTTTATTTAGTTTAGGGTTTGTTTAGTTTATTTTATGTATAGGTTTAGGTTTTATTTATTTTAGTTTAATTTAGTTTAGTTTAGGTTTAGGTTTATTTCATTTTATTTATTTTAGGTTTTAGTTTTTTTTTTTATTTTAGGGTTTAGGTTTTACTCTTTATTTATTTTGAAATTTTATTTTTAGGTTTGTTTTTTAGGTGTAGGTTTTTATTTTATTTTATTTTTATGTTACATTTGGGTTTTATTTTATTTACATTTTAGTTTATTATATTTTTTAGTTTAGTTTAGGTTTTTATTTATTTTATTTTAGTTTATTTTTTATTTTTTATTGTATTTTATTTTTAGGTTTAGGGTTTAATTAGTTTAGTTTAGTTCTTGCTATTAATTTTTGTTTTATTATGTTTATTTATTAGTTATTAGTTTATTTAGGTTTAGGTTTATTTGTTTAGTTTATTATTATTACTATTGCTTTAGTTATTTGTTTTTTTAGGTTTATTTGGTTTTTTAGGTTTAGGTTTTGGGTTTATTAGGGTTATTGTGGTTTAGGTTTTAGTTTAGTTTTAGTTTTAGTTTTTATTTAGTTTTAGTTTAGGTTGGGTTTTTTAGTTTATTAGGTTTTTAGTTTAGTTATTGTTTAGTTATTAGTTTAGGGTTTATTTATTTTTAGTTTTGGGTTTAGTTTTAGTTTATTAGTTATTATTAGTTTAGTTAGTTTTTATTTTTTTTGGGATTAGTTTTAGTTTAGTTTATTGTTTAGGGATTTTTAGGTTTAGTTTAGTTTAGTTTTTTTATTTTGGTTTTGTTATTAGGGTTTTATTGGTTTGGTTTTTTATTAGTTTAGGGTTTAGGTTTTATTATTTATTAGTTTATTATTATTGTAATTATTATTATTATTTTATTTTTTTTTTAATTAGTTTTTTATTAGTTTTTTATTATTATTATTTTTTTATTTTTAGTTAGTTTAGTTTATTTATTAGGGTTTTATGGTTTTAGTTAGTTTATTTGGTTTTAGTTATTATTATTATTTTTAATTATTTTTATTAGTTTTAGTTTTTAGGTTTATTATTAGTTTTATTGTTATTTATTTAGTTATTTTGGGAGTTTTAGTTAGGTTTTATTATTAGTTAGTAGTTAATTATTAGTTTTATTATTTATTAGTTTATAATAAATATTATTATTATTATTATTACTATTGTCTATTTTAGTTAGTTTTTATTAGTTTATTATTATTATTATTATTATTATTTTATTTATTATTTTATTTTTAGTTTAGTTTTTTTTTATTTAGGGTTTTAGGTTTAGTTTTATTTTTGTTTTTTATTAGTTAATTTATTTTTAGTTTTAGGTTTATTATTAGTTTTAGAGTTTAATTTTTTTTAGTTAGTTTTTTTATTATTAGTTTAGTTTTTTTAGTTTTTTATTTTATTAGGTTTATTTTAGGGTTTAGGGTTAGTTTAGGTTTTAGGGTTTAGGGTTAGTTTAGGATTTAAAGTTTAGGGTTTTAGGGTTTAGGGTTTAGGGTTAATTTTATGATTTAGGGTTTAGGGTTTAGGGTTTAGGATTTAATTTAGGGTTTAGGGTTTAGGGTTTTTTTTATATTAAGTAAACTGGTAGGTTTAAGTAAATTTAGTTTATCTAGTTTATTTTATATATTTATTTAGGTTAATTTTTTAATTTTATTTAATTCATTTTATTTATTTTATGTTTATTTATTTTAGTTTAGCATTTTTATTTTAGTTTATTTTTTAGGTTTAGGGTTAGGTTTATGTTTTTTTTTAGTTTAGTTTTATTTTAAATCTATTTTTTAATGTTAGGTTTTATTTTTTATTATTAGTTTTAGGGTTTAGGTTTTATTTAGGTTTAGGTTTTTATTTTATTTTTTTTAGTTTTTTAGGTTTTAGGTTTGTTTATAGGTTTAATTTTTTAGTTTAGGTTTAGGTCTATTTTTAGTTTATTTTCTTTTATTTAGTTTAGGGTTTAGGTTTAGTTTATTTTAGGTTTAGATTTAGGTTTTATCTATTTTAGTTTAGGTTTAGATTTATTTTATTTGGTTTATTTTAGGTTTAGGTTTGTTTTTTTATTTAGGGTTTAGGTTTTATTTTAGGTTTATTTTTTAGGTTTAGATTTTTATTTAGTTTTTATTTTCTTTTATTTTACTTTATTTTATTTTTATTTTACATTTAGACTTGATTTTATTAAGTTTCTCTTTAGGTTTATTTTTTATTTTTAGTTTAAATTAGGTTTTATTAATTTAGTTTAGCTTAGTTTTTAGTTTTTATTTTATTTTGTTTTTAGCTTTAGGTTAACATTTAGGTTTAGGTTTTTATTTAGGTTTTTATTTTATTTTATTTTAATTAGGTTTAGGTTTTATTAATTAATTTAATTTTTAGGTTTTATTTAGTTTGGGTTTAGGTTTTTAGGTTATTAGGTTTTTAGGGTTTAGGGCTTAGGGTTTGAGGTTTAGGGTTTAGGGTTGTAGGTTTTAGGGTTTAGGGTTTATAGTTTAGGGTTTAAGGTCTTAGGGTTTAGGGTTTTAGGGTTTAGGGTTAGGGTTTTTTTATTATCATTTTTCTTTAAATTAAGCAAATTAATTGGTTTATGTTTATTTAGTTTATTTTTTATTTATTTTAGTTTATTTTATTTTAATTTTTATTTAGGGTTACTTTTATTTTTATTAGTTTAGTTTATTTAATTTAAGATCAATTATTTTAGTTTATGCTTTTTTATTTTAGTTTATTTTTTTGGTTTATTAGTTTAGGTTTAATTTTAGTTTAGTTTATTTTTTTATTTTTTATTTTTTTTGGTTTAGGTTTTTTATTTTTTATTTTAGGTTAATGTTTAGGTTTATATTTATTTTTTAGGTTTAGGTTTTAGCTTTTTATTTTAGGTATATTTTTAGGTTTTATTTTTTAGTTTAGGTTCAGGTTTATTTTTAGCTACTTTTATTTTATTCAGTTTAGGGTTTAGGTTTAATTTATTTTAGGTTTAGATTTAAGTTTAGGTTTAGGTTTATTTTGTTTTGTTTATTTTAAGTTTAGGTTATTTTTTAGTTTAGGGTTTAGGTTTTATTTTTAAGTTTATTTTTAGGTTTAGGTTTTTATTTAGTTTTTATTTAAATTTATTTTATGTTTATTTTATTTTTATTTTACATTTAGGTTTATTTATTAGGTTTTTTATTTTTAGGTTTATTTTCTTTTTTTTAGTTTAGTTTAGGATTTTTCTTTATTTATTTTTTGTTTAGTTTTATTTTTTTATTTTATTTTTTAGGTTTAGGTTTACGTTTAGGTTTAGGTTTTAGTTTATGTTTTTTATTTTATTTTATTTTATTTAGGTTTAGGTTTTTTTATTAATTTTATTTTTATGTTCTATTTAGTTTAGGCTAAGTTTTTAGTGTTTTAGGGTTTAGGGTTTATGGTTTATGATTTGGGGGTTAGGGTTTAGGGTTTGGGGTTTAGTGCTTAGGGTTTATGGTGTAGGTTTTAGGGTTTAGGGTTTTAGGGTTTAAAAGTATAGGGTTTTAGGGTTTAAGGTTTAGGATTTAAGGTTCAGGGTTTAGAGTTTAGCATTTCAGGATTTAGGGTTAGAGTTTTTTTTTAATTAGGCAAACTGATAGGTTTTTGTTTATTTAGTATATTATTTAATTATTTTAATTTATTTTAATTTAATTTTTATTTAAGTTTATTTTTATGTTTATTTATTTTAGTTTATTTAATTTAGGTTAATTTATTTTAATTTAGTTTTTTATCTTAGTTTATTTTTTAAGTTTGGGATTAGGTTTAGGTTTATTTTTTAGTTTAGTTTTATTTTTATTTTATTTTTTAGGTTTAGGTTTTATTTTATTTTTTTTGGATGATTTTTATGGTTTAATTTTAATTTTTTTTTGGTTTAGGTTTTTATTTTAGATTTATTTTTAGGTTTTATTTTTTAGTTTAGGTTTAGGTTTAGATTTTATTTATTTTAGTTTAGGTTTAGGTTTATTTTATTTTGTTTATTTTAGGTTTAGATATTTTTATTAGTTTAAGATTTTGGTTTTATTTTTTATTTATTTTTACATTTTATTTTTAGGTTTATATTTTAGGTTTAGGTTTTCATTTTAGGTTGAGGTTCTTATTTAGTTTTTATTTTATTTTATTTTTAATTTTTGTTTAGTTTTTATTTTATTTAGTTTTTTTTATTTTTAGGTTTACTTTAATTTATAGTTTAGCTTAGGTTTTTAGTTATTTCATTTTAGTTTAGTGTTTTTATTTTTTTATTTTTTGGTTTAAGTTTAGGTTTAGGTTTTAGTTTAGGTTTTTATTGTATTTAGGTTTAGGTTTTTTATTTTTTTATTTTTTTAGGTTTTGTTTAGTTTATGTTTAGTTTTTTTAGGTTTTTTTTTTAGGGTTTAGGATTAAGGTTTAGGGTTTAGGTTTAGGGTTTAGGTTTTAGTTTAGGGTTTAGGTTTAGTTTTAGGGTTTATTATGATTTAGGGTTTAGGTTTTAGGATATAGGTTTAGTATTTAGTTTAGGTTTAGGGTTAGTTTTATGATTTATGGAGGTTTAGATTTAGGGTTTAGGGTTTAGTTTAGGGTTTTAGGTTTAGTTTATTTAGGCTTAGGGTTTCTTTTATGGATTTAGTTTATAGTTTAGGTTAGTTTATGGTTTATGGTTTAGGATTTAGGGTTTAGGAATTAAGGTTTAGACATTTTTAAAATTAAGTAGGTTTTATTTATTTAGTTTACTTAGTTTATTTTTCATTTATTTAGTTTTTATTTTTTATTTTTTATTTTATTTAGTTTTTTATTTTAAGTTTATATATTTTTTTATTTTTTTAGGTTTAGGTTTATTTTTTTAGTTAGAGTTTATTTTTTATTTTTATTTTTTTATGTTATTTTTAGTTTTTATTTTTTATTTTTTTAGGGTTTTAGGGTTTTGGGTTTATAATTACAATTTAGGGTTTAGTGTTTAGGGTTTAGTATCTAGGCTTTAGGGTTTATGGTTTTTATGGTTTAGGGTTTAGTGTTTAGAGTTTAGCATTTAGGGTTTAGGGTTTAGGGTTTAGGGTTTTAGGTTTGGGTTTAGGGTTTTAGTGTTTATGGTTTAGGGTTGGGTTTAGGTTTAGATTTTTATTTAGGTTTAGGTTTATAGTTTAGGTTTTAGGTTATATTTAGTTTAGTTTAGGGTTTTAGTTTAGAGTTATTTAGTGTTGAGGTTTTAGTTTAGGTTTAGAGTTAGTTTTAGGGTTTATAGTTTTATTTATGATTATAGTTTAGGGTATAGGGTTTAGGGTTTAGATTGATTTAGGATTTAGGATTTAGGATTTAGGATTTTATATTTAGTTTAGGATTAGATTTAGGGTTTTAGGTTTATTTATTTAGTTTTAGTTTATTTTATTTTATATTTATTTAGGTTTATTTTTTATTTTAATTTAGTTTAGTTTATCTATTTAGGTTTATATTTATTTTTAGTTTTTTTATTTATTTTTACTTAGGTTTAGGTTAGTTTATTTTTTTAGTTGAGTTTAAGTTTTATTTTATTTTTTAGGTTTTAGTTTTGAGGTTTTTAGGGTGTAGGGTTTAAAGTTTAGGGTTTAAGGTTTTGGGTTTAGGGTTTAGGGTTTCGGGTTAGGGTTTAGGGTTTAGGGTTTATGGTTTAGGGTTTAGTGTTAGGGTTTAGGGTTTAGGGTTTATGGTTTATGGTTTAGGGTTTGGGGTTTAGTGTTTAGGCTTTATGGTTTGGGGTTTTTAGGGTTTATGATATAGGGTTTAGGGTTTAGGATTTAGGGTTGTCGGTTTAAGGTTTAGGGTTTAGGGTTTATGCTTAGGGTTTTTTTTACTTTTTATTTATTTTTAAGGTTTAAGGTTTAGGTTCTAGGTTTAGTGTTCAAGTTTTAGTTTTGGTTTATTTTTAAATTACGTAAACTAAGGGGTTTAGGTTTTTTCAGTTTATTTTAGGTTTATTTAGGTTTAAGGTTAGCTTAAGGTTTAAGTTTTTTTAAATTAAGTAAACTAGTAGGTTTAGGTTTATTTATTTTATTTAGTTTATTTTTTATTTATTTTAATTTATTTTAGTTTATTTTATTTTTTATTTTTATTTATGTTTATTTTTTATTTTTATTTAGTTTAGTTTAATTATTTTAGGTTTATTTATTTTAGTTTTGGTTTTTATTTTAGTTTATTTTTTAGGTTTAGGTTTAGGCATAAGTTTATTTTTTAGTTTTGTTTTATTTTTATTTTATTTTTCAAGTTCAGGTTTTATTTTTTATTTTTAGGTTTAGGTTTAGGTTTTTATTTTATTTTTTTAGGTTTAGGTTTTAGGTTTTTATTTTCGGTTTATTTTAGGATTTATTTTTTTAGTTTAGGTTTAGGTTTACTTTTAGTTTATTTATTTTAAGTTTAGGTTTATGTTTAATTTATTTTAGGTTTAGGTTTAGGTTTCATTTTTTTTAGTTTAGTTTATTTTACTTTAGGTTTAGGTTTATTTTATTTTTTATTTTAGGTTTAGGTTTTTTTTTTAGTTTAGGGTTTAGGTTTTATTTTTTATTTATTTTTAGTCTTTTTTTTAAGTTTAGGTTTATATTTAGTATTTATTTTATTTTATATTAGGTTTATTATACGTTAATTTTATTTTTATTTTATGTTTAGTTTTTATTTTATTTAAGTTTTTTATTCTTAGGTTTATTTTATTTTATTTAGTTTAGTTTAAGTTGCTATTTATTTTATTTTATTTTATTCTTATTAGTTAATTTTATTTTAATTTTAGGTTTAGATTTTTAATTTATTTTATTCTTTTTTTATTTAGGCTTAGTTGTTTGATTTAGGTTTAAATTTTCTTATTTATTTTATTTTTATGTTTTATTTAGTTTAGGTTTAGGTTTTTAGGTTTTTAGGGTTTAGGGTTTAGGTTTTGTTGTTTAGGGTTTAGGGTTGTTTAGGGTTTAGGGTTTAGGTTTGTAGGTTGTAAGTATAGGGTTTAGAGTTTAGTGTTTAGGGTTTAGGGTTTGTTTTAGGATTTACGGTCCAGGTTTTTTCTATGACATTTTTTAAATTGTTTAATTTTTCTATTTTTTAAAAAAATAAGTAAACTAGTAGGTTAAGGTTTATTTAGTTTATTTTATTTTTTTTATTTTGATTTAGCTTTATTTATATTTTGATTTAGTTTAGTTTATTTTTTTTAGGTTTATTTATTTTACTTTAGGTTTTTTATTTTAGTTTATTTTTTAGGTCTAGGTTTTGGTTTAGCTTTATTTTTTAGTTTAGTTTTATTTTTATATTATTTTTTAGGTTTTAATTTTATTTTTTTATTTTAGGCCTAGGTTTAGGTTTTAATTTATTTTCATATGTTTAGGTTTTAGGTTTTTATTTTAGGTTTATGTTTAGGTATTATTTTTTGTTAATTTAATTTTATTTAGTTTAGGTTTAGGTTTGGTTTTGTTTATTTTAGGTTTAGGTTCAGGTTTTATTTATTTTTGTTTAGTTTATTTTAGTTTAGGTTTAGGCTTATTTTTTTTTTCATTTTTATTTTAGGTTTTTGTAGTTTAAGGTTTAGGTTTTATTATTTATTTACTTTTAGGTTTTATTTTTTAGGTTTTATTTAGTTTTCTTTTATTTTATTTTAGGTTTGTTTATTTTATTTTAGGTTTACTTTTTATTTTATTTAGTTTTTATTTTTTTTTAGTTTAGTTTAGGTTTTTATTAATTTTATTTTAGTTTAGTTTTTATTTTGTATTTTATTTTCTTTTTAGGTTTAGGTTTAGGTTTAGGTTTAGTTTTAGGTTTTAATTTATGCTTTTTATTTTATTTTTTATTTTATTTTATTTTAGTTTTGCATTTTTTTTATTTTTTTATTTTTTAAGTTTTATTTAGTTAAGGGTTAGGCTTTTAGCATTTTAGGGTTTAGGTTTAAGCTTAGGTTAGTTTAGGGTTTATGGTTTAGGTTGGATTAGTTAGGGTTTTAAGGTTTAGGGTTTAGGGTTTTGGGTTTTTATGGTTTAGGGTTTAAGGTTTAAGGTTTACTTTTAGGTTTAGGGTTCATGTTTTAATTTAGGGTTTAGAGTTTTGGTTTTTTTCATTTTTTAAGAGAGAACAAATTTAGATTCAACATTTCTTCTTTTGTTTATTTAGTCTATTTTTATTTATTTCAGTTTATTTATTTTTTATTTTTTTAAATTTTTATTTAGTTTTTTTATTTATTTTAAGTTTATTTATTTTAGTTTAGGTTTTTTATTTTAGTTTATTTTTTAGGTTTATTTTTAGTTGAGTTTAATTTTTATTTTATTATTTAAGTTTAGGTCTTATTTTTATTTTTAGGTTTAGGTTTAGGTTTTTATTTTAAGTTTATTTTTAAGTTTACGTTTAGGTTTATTTTTAGTTTATTTTATTTTATTTAGTTTAGAGTTTAGGTTTTGTTTATTTTAGGCTTAGGTTTAGGTTTTATCTATTTTAGTTTAGGTTTAGGTTTAATTTATTTGTTTATATTATTTTTATTTTAGGTTTAGTTTTTTTTAGTTTAGGGTTTAGATTTTACTTTTTATTTATTGTTAGGTCTTATTTTTTAGGTTTATTTTTTTGGTTTAGGTTTTTATTTATTTTTTATTTTATTTTATTTTAGGTTTATTTTATTTTTATTTTACGATTAGTTTTTATTTTATTTTGGTTTTTTATTCTAAGCTTTTTATCTATTAGTTTAGTATAGGTTTATATTTATTTTATTTTAGTTTATTTTTATTAATTTATTTTATTTTATTTTTAGGTTTTAATTTAGGTTTTTATTTTATTTTACTTTTTTTATTTTATTTAGGTTTAGGTTTTATTTAGTTTAGATTTATCTTTTTAGGTTTTTAGGGTTTAGTGTTTAGGGTTTAGGGTTTAGGGTTTTAGGGTTTAGGGTTTAGGGTTAGGGTATAGGGTTTAGGGTTTAGTGTTTAGACTTTAGGGTTTTGGGTTTTTAGGGTTTAGGTTTTAGGATTTAAGGTTAGCTTAGGGTTTATGGTTAGTTTAGGGTTTAAAGTTTAAAGTTTGGAGTTTAGGGTTAGCTTAAAGTTGATGGTTAGTTTAGGGTTTAGGGTTTAAGGTTTAAGGTTTATGGTTTTAGTTTAGGGAGGTTAGTTTAGGTTTAGGTTTAGTTTAGGGTTTAGTTTAGTTTAGTTTAGGGTTTATGGTTAGTTTAGTGTTTAGGTTTAGGGTTTAGTGTTTTAGGTTTAGGGTTAGTTATTCTAGTTTAGAGTTTAGGTTTAGGTTAATGTTTTTTAGGGTTTAGGTTTAGTTTAGGGTTAGTTTAGGTTTATTGTTTATTTATTTAGGGTTTAGGGTTTAAGGTTTAGGGTTTAGGTTTAGGGTTATAGTTGAGGTTAGTTTAGGGTTTAGGATTAGTTAGGGTTTAGGTTTAGGTTTATTTTATTTAGGTTTAGGGTTTAGGATTTAAGTATAATTTAGGGTTTTATTTAATAAACTAGGTTTAGGTTTATTTAGTTTATTTTTTATTTATTTTAGTTTATTTTTTTTATTTAGGTTTATTTTTTATTTTATTTAGTTTAGTTTATTTATTTTATTTTATTTATGTTAATTTATGTGTTTTTTAGTTTATTTTTAGGTTTTTAGGTTTATCTTTATTTTTAGTTTAGTTTTATTTTTATTTAATTTTTAGGTGTAGGTTTTTTTTTTAGGTTTATGTTTGGGTTTTTATTTTATTTTTGTAGGTTTAGGTTTTAGGTTTTTATTTTATGTTTATTTTTAGGTTTTTTATTTTTAGTTTATTTTATTTAATTTAGTTGGGTTTAGGTTTAGGTTTTATTTATTTTAGTTTAGGTTTATATTTATTTTATTTTGTTTATTTAAGGTTTAGGGTTTTTTTGTTTAAGGTTTAGGTTTTATTTTTTATTTATTTTTAGGTTTATTTTTTAGATTTAGGTTTTTATTTAGATTTTATTTTATTTAGGGTTTTACACCATCCTTCAAGGTCTTTGGTGGTAGTGAATATTTTAATTAGCCATTTATTAGGTTATAATATTATTTTATTAGATAGGTAGTTAGTTTATATTATTAGATTATATTGGTTTAGGGTATGAGGGCTCGTTATTATTGTTATTTTAGCTTTAGGCGTATTAGTGATATGTATAGTTATAGCGAGACATTCGACTAAGTTAAATAATTAGACATTTTCTCATCGGTTTTGCTTAGATCACTAGAAATTAGTCGACTTAGGCACATCTTAGCTAATTTCCTATGGGAACCCGATAACACATTACACACTTTAGAGTTATTAATGGAACGCACTATTCTTCTCCCTTTTCGTTAGAAGTCTATTAAGTGTTGCATTTGATTGGTGTTTATAGTTCTATGAAGACTTTCTTTGGAGCACCTCTTTATCAAGAGGTTTGCTGGGCTCGGAGAGGGTGATTGTAGGCGACCTCATTGTAGAGAAATAAAAACTCAATGAGTCCCTTGTTGATTACATTCTCAGGTGGTGCAACCTAAGCATGAAATGAGAACTACTACAGCTATCTGGAGAGCATGCCATTGAGATTCTTCTCATGAATATCCATGGCCCGATCACCTTCATGTTTAAGGGCTTTACAATCAAATATTCGATTAGGTGGTAGCCTTTTAAGAGGAAGCCAAGCTTATCCTTTCATCAATCATCTAGCCCATCATGGTGTTTAAGAAGAATCAGATAGTTATAGTTAAGAGTCAGAAGTTGGTGTAGAGACTACAAGCTCGGAGCCTCCTTTGCCACCATCTTCCACCAGGCCATCATAGACCACAATGATGTTTCCACCACCAGTGACTTACCCATGGTATTTATATCCATCGCCAAGTAGCTACATTCCACCTACTCTTGCCGATAGATTGGATAAATCATATTCATTCAAAGGAGAGGTAGTTAGGAAAATCTTTAAGAATCTCTTAAAGAAACCTGACTTTCAGTTACTAGAGCTTAAGAGGTTAGAAGTGGGCAGAATGATGATTCTAGCTTATACCACATGTTAGGTCATGTCTTAGAGAATTGTATCACTTTTAATGATTATCTTGAGCACAACTACAAGTTGAGAGGAATAATTATCCCTAAGGAATACTTATTAGAACAACCATCCAGTTCTGTTAGAGTAAATCTTGGGGATACTTGTGATCCTCTTAACACCAAAGAAGGTTAAGATATCTCCCTATCCCAAACCTCTAAGAAGATCATTTCTAAGATCAAGAAGCTTTCCTTGTAGGTGCATGAAGTTGCTCAAACCTCCAACACCAAGGAAGGTTTGCTAGTTGCAAAGGATAACTCGAGGTTAACCGACAGCAGAGTCATACTTGTTGATAGTCGAGCATAGCCATTTGAGTCCAATACTTCCTCCACTTACCACCTCTTCTTCTAGCTCCTCTTCAACTAGAGCGTTGTATCTATGGATAAGGGAACTAAATCCTTACATACTTTACTTGATTTTATCATGTACCTCCACCCAAAAGCAATTGAAGAAAGGATTCTACTTATTTATTGCTACTTTTGATGCTCTTGATTTTATTCCTATTGAAAGCTCTCCAAGTCTAAATAAAAATAATAGCTCTAATAGTTCTGATTCTTTCCTTTTTGATTTAAAGCTGGACTATCCTTCTCTAAATTAACCAGGTTCACCTCTTAAGATTCACTTAGAGTCAACTAACTCTGAGGATCCCATAGGAGAAGCTGTATGTATGCCCAATAAGAATGTCGAACTTTCCACAAG
Source organism: Cymbidium sinense (assembly GCA_021442155.1). Lineage (NCBI taxonomy): Eukaryota > Viridiplantae > Streptophyta > Magnoliopsida > Asparagales > Orchidaceae > Cymbidium > Cymbidium sinense. The sequence goes on along the minus strand of CM038233.1, from coordinate 5,982,272 downwards.
CTCATCTTTCCAAGATGTCACTGAAGTCAATCTACGTTGTGGCAAAGTTTTACCTCTTAGGGTAGCACCTGGGATAATTTAAGTCATTGGTTCCAGTGAGCAGAAAGCCCCTCTATAGGATGCTCCACCCAGGGATATAGTTGTGGAGGACCAAGCTAGAGTTGATTACAATGTCCTAGCTCACCTTAGAAAGTTTCCAGCTAAGTTAAGCATATAAGATGCCCTTGTCTTATCCAAATAGATGAGAGAACCTCTAATCAAGGCCTTACTTGATCTCGAGATATGCTTAGCTTAGCTGACCGCTTCTAAAGAGGAGGCACACCACTCGAAAGACATCTTAAGAGTTACATTTAGTGATGAAAACTTACTCCTAGGGATGATCGAGCACAACCACCTCTTTACATTACAGTAGATGTTGGTAGATATAGGCTATCCAGAGTGCTGGTTGACCCAGGTGTATCAGTCAATATTATTAATCTAAGAACCCTTGCCTACTTGTGGATCGACATCTCTATGCTCCAAAAAGAAAGGATGATGTTGAGTGAATTCAATGAACAAGGCGAGAGGGCTTTGTGGTGTTTATTTTTAAATGTATGGGGGGATACCATCGATCATGACTTTTGAGTTGATCGGGTACAACATTAAGGTATGATATACTATCTCAAAAGATAGAGGCATCACCCTACAATGGACTTAATCACATAATAAGGACTCTTAAGGCATAATGGGTCTTCAAATGTACAAGAGATTTTTCCCCTATTTTACATGGATGAATTAGGTAGGGTTTATATTAAAAAAGGTTCTTAAGTTCACTATGGAGACAAGCCTCCATACTTAATTACATCTTAGGAAATGAAATTTTCTAAAAATACTCTCGATTAAAGTAGACAATTATCATCTCTAAAGATTTCAAGGTTTGACTATCAAATGATTTGTTGTATTTGGAAAATCAATTGGGAAAGTTCAAGGAAAAGGCTTATTTTTTGAATCCAAATGAAATAAGTAGGAAATTCTCAAGAAATTATGAAGCCTAGTGAGCATTCCAACCTATCCTATGGTTGGGATTTATAATTTTGAAGTTGAAGAGATTTATATGTTTTGAGTTGAAATTTAATTAGATTACTAGGGCTCATAATCCACCAACACAAGGTTGTGGGAATGCCCAAGAGGTGAGGATTTATGGTTGTAGCCCGACGGAAATAGCTACCTCATATCCTAAATCTAGGGAGCTTTAGTATGAGCTAAAGCACACTAAATTTAAGCGACATATGGACATAAGGGTTTACCTCCATAAGAGAGAATAAATTGTCTGACTTCTGGACTAGCCACCAACTAACTCCTACGATTTTAAAACTATGTAGTCCAATCATATTAACTACAAGATAGCTATGGTAGTTATTTAATAAGAAAGATACTAAAGTCCTAATCGCACTCCCTAAGAGACTAAGCATGAGTGACATGAGCATATGACTTAATCTATATATACAAAATCTTTTCAAATTTTATTTCATTTTAGATAGATCATTTTGACAGAGGCATTAGGATTTCTTATGCCTAAATGCATGATGAAATATGTTATGGGTTAAATCAGCTAGAAGAAGGTGTTCTCCACCACAAGGGATGCTCTCAGAGGTCAAGCATTCTTGTATCATCCAAGGATGGTGATCCTTCATGTTCAAGAGAGAAAGAATATGCATACATGATGTTAAACATACAACCATACAAGTAAGGGATTGCTAAATCTTTTAATTATCTTATTTATGTCTTAGGCTTTATGATAAGGTTATAAGTTGTTTACAATTTAGTTATATGTGATTAGTTGGGTAGAAAAGTTATTTTTATCCTAAGAGCCTAATCCTATCCAAGCCACACATTAAAGCATCAATCATTTATGAAATTATGAAAATCATGTTGTCTTAATACACAATGTAAACATAACATCAAACAATTATATAAACTATCATAAAAGAATAAAATGCCGGTGCAATTGAGTACCACCATACAACCTGAAGAGAGAAAAGATGGGTAACTGAACTCTACGCTTATAGAACCTAGAATATGAAAGAATAATTATAATTGTATTAAATGCTATGGGGCTCTTCTTTCTTCATATCTCTATTTTTGATTTGGTTCCTTCTTTGATTAGGATGGTGCTTTCTTCAAAGGCATCATAGGGCACCCGGACAAAGCTTTCTGGCAATTGCTTATCCTAATCCCCCATAGCATTAATCCTAATTCCTATTGCAAAAAATTACATTTATATGAGAAAAGTAAATCTCACTACACCTACAAAATAGAGGTTAGCTAAATATACATATAATCCTAAGCAGTTGTATTTATAATTTGTACTTAGCACCTTACACATGGGTAACTATGCTTTATCCTAACTTGAATTATTCTTAAGTATTTAAGCAACCAAAAGAGCATTCACATTTATTTTTAAGCATCCCTTAAGCATAATCCCTAAAACATGATTAGGCTAATATTGGCCTATCATCTAGTCTCTGAAGCATACACCCTAACATTCAATCAAAATAATACATCATAAAACAAAACATACATCACACCATACACTGTCCTAACTTAGATCTAGAAGTGGTGACTTAATTCTAATTTGTGTATTAAGGCTTGTGTGGTAAGTCTTGCTAGGCATTAGTGTGGTATTCAATTTAACATGAAAGGTTAATTTCACTTGAAGTAGTTTAATTGATTTGAGAATTTTAATTTGTGTTTTCTTTTGTTTCATTTTATTACACTTAGCAACTAAATGTTATAAAGAGAGAAAAAGAGGATTGCTCCCTTTCATCCCTACCTTAAGTCACTTTCTAAAGTATATTAATTTGATTTAGTTCTCTTTAGTGAATGGCTTATTAAATGATTTAATTAATGCTAAGTTTAGGTTCACTTTAAATAATCCTATTCAAAATGAAAGGCATCTTATGATTAATTTAATTGAATTACTACCACATGACATATATTAAATCAATCCTTTCCATCACATGTAATGCATATGATTTAATCTTAAGTGTATTTATACATGCAACATATTTTAGCACACTTAAATGATGAATGTATGTGTATGTTTAGAATTTATATTTTATTTGATCAAATTATTTAAACATTTTAATTTAAAACTTTATCCAAATTCTTATAAAAAGGACATAATAATAAAATTAAATAGGAATGTGCCATTGTTAAACTAGGAAAGTGAGGTAATTAAATGACCTCCTTGGAGCTAGCTAAAGCCTCGTATTCTTAGGATGTCTAGACTATATACCCATTTGCATTCAAACATATATAAATTTGTATACATTAACATATGAAGTAAGCTCCAAATAATATGGCTAATTAATTCAACCACTTAGCTAATTATGAATGCATGCAATTCTAATGTAAAATGGGATTTTCATTCACTAATCACATATACATGTACATGTACAAAGATATAGACAAGTATGTGTCAATGTTAAATCGAGAAAGTGAGGTAATCAAATGACTTCCTTGGGGCTAATTAAAGCCTCATATTCCTGAGATGTCCATACAATATATTTGTTTTTCTTGGACACACATGGATGTATGCATAAATAAGGGAAAGAAAACCATGCAAAGATTCTATATTTTTTGATCGAATCATTTATATATATGAATTAAAGCTTTTTCCAAATTCTAATGTCTAAATACATAAGAATGAAATCAATGGGTATGTGCCATTGTTAAACCAGAAAAGTGAGGTAATCAAATGACCTCCTTGGGGATAGCTAAAGCCTCATGTTCCGAGGATGTCCATACTATATACCCATTTCCATTCAATCTTATATAAATCAACACGTGAATAGAGGAAAGAGAACTCAACATTCATACACTTAAGCTATAACCACATGCATTTCTTATGTATTTATAACTCATCATAACACATATTATTATTCATTTATAAGCTTTTGAAAAATACATTTGGATTTAATAGTGATAATAGCCACACATATATTAAATTAAATCAACACATGCAATCTTACATAAAAGAAATCCATTTTTTACTTGATTTTAAAAATATGGATGCATGAATTAAAATGACATACCAAATTTAACATGATTGGAAAGAGGACAATCAAATATAAGCATGTGATTAATTCAACCAAACTAGTTCTTTAGGCAATCAAATGAAATAAGATTATTTAAAACAAACCAAAGCTTCTTTATTAATTAAGTTTCATATTTGATTTAATATAAAGGGTAGAAGAGAAATCATCACTTGTTATTTTAAACCCATTCCCATAGTGGTGATTTGATTTAATTTAAGGAAATGTAATTAAGTTGATTTTATGGGTTAATTAAGTTGAACCCTTAGTTAGATGAATTAATTACCCTATGTCACCTTAAAGTAATTAACTAAATAATTATGAGCCAACATGACATGCAGAATAAACTTGCAATGATCCTAGGATATAAAGGGGCATGCAATTGGCTCATGATTAATAGTTAATTAGATTAAGGGACTTAATTACTCTGGTTTTCCACACATGTGGACTAACTATAATTTCATTAAACTCCTTTAGGTTATTAAACACCTAAAGATCTACCCCATGATTTAATTAGTTAAGGTCTGATGTGATTATGATTTCAATTTTATTAAGTGATTTAATTAATTAGTTAAATATTAATTAATTTCATTTTAAAAATGGTGAAATGAACTTAAGGAAAGGGGTCCCAACCCTATTCCTTAGTTCACTTACTATTGAACAATGATTAATAAACTTAATTAACCAATTTATTACTCTTCATGGGATTAATTAATCATTAATTTATTTAAAAGAGTAGTTAAGGTTTAGTTAGTCCATTTTCCTAATTGGTGATCAATAAATCCCAAGAAAATTATGGAAGGTAGAGGTCATCCCATTAAATTAACTCACAAAATTTGGTATTAATTGATCAAGTAATTAAGGAGTAATTAAGCTAATTAATTTTGTAATTAAACTTTAATTAAACCTTAATTACTATTCAAAATTAGTTAAGATAAATTTTAATTAATTCTTATCTAAAATACCTTTAAAATAAGTATTTATTTGCATTTTTTTATTTATCTATGATTTGTAATGATTTTTAGAAGTTTTAGCCATTAAAATGATTAATTAAGCTAAATTAAAGCCTAATCTGTTGGCATGTGGACTTGATGCAACATGCACATGGTAGATTAGCTACTTAATATATCTCTCGGACCACGGTAGTGGGCTTTCTCCTCCATCATCAGATCTAAGATCGGATGGCTATGATTAATCCCACAGCTTTATAGGATTAAATCAGATCAATCCAGTGGATCTAATCACAATTGTCCATTCTGATCACGTAAAATGGATGGTGTGTGATTTAACATCATGCTAGTGAGGGAGAATGGAGTTCGTCCATTATTGCTCGCTTGATCTATGCTTACCTGAGCTCGGATCAACTCTAAAAGGATTCCACACCTTCACAACATCAATCGGAGGGGATCTAATGGTCAAGATCACACAAGAAGCAAGTTTTCTTCAAAAAGCTCCAACCCATTTTTGCCTAAAGATTATTTTGGGAAGCATACCTCATCGAAGCTCAAGACTGGCTACTCAAACAATTAAAGAAGCTTCATTTAGTGGAGATGAAGCCCTGTTGAGTAGTAATTGGATCAATTCCTCATTATTTACTTGGAAGGCCATAAACAGATGATTTGGAGTTGGGCTTTGATTGAAGTCACACCTCCGGTGCTCAAGAAGCTTGGGAGATGATTAGTTCTTACTTCACGAGGCCTAGGGAAGGTGTGTGCAAAGTTAATTTGAGTTTGATGGAGAAATAGGGAAGTTATGTTTAAAATGGGAGTGTCCTATTTCGGGATGGATGACAATGGCATTTTCTGATCGAGGAATGAGCTTGGGAGCTTAGGAAATGGCTCTAGTGTCTCATATTGGGTAGCTAGGGCTCTAAGGATTAATTTTTATGTGTGTTTGTGTGGAAACGAGGGGGTGTATTCCCCCCTTCATCTTAATTGGATGGTGGGATTGAGTTTGGCTTCTAATGGCCATCCGACCATCTCAAGGAGTCATGGGTGGCAGGGTGGAGGTGCGTTGGCTCATCTTGGTTGGTTTAAGGTGTGGAGGTGGCTGCCAAAAAAAAATCATGGGTTTCCTATGGGTTTCAATTGCTACAATGGGGAGGGTGAGCTGATTTCACCTCCCATGAGCCATGGCTGACCCAACCACTCCTTTGGTTAGGTTCGATAGTGTCTTCGATGCCTAAGTGGACCATTGGAAGAGTATAAAGTGGCCAAGGAATGGAAATGACCACTTACTTGGGTGATTTGTCTCATGTGATGCCCTTGACCCAAAGGTAGAATGATCATTTGGCTTTGGATTTGATTTGGACAGATTTGAAATGAGCTAAAAGTGGGTTAGCCCAAATTTCAAGTAAATTGGAGTTGATTTGGTTAGGTTTGGGTCAATTTGACTCATTTAGGTCAAATTAGGTTAGGTTGGGTCAAGTTGACCAATTGGTCAAATTAGGTCAAACTAAGGGTTGGGTTAAGTTCATATGATCATTTGAGATGTTTTGGTTTAATTGGTTTGGTTTAGTTTGGCTTAGATTTGATTTTGTCTCATTTGAATTCATTTGAGTCAAATGGATTAAGTAACAATTTGACCAAATTGCCAACTTGGGTTGGGTGTTGGTTTGGGTTTAGTTGACCAATTGAATATGATTTTAGGCTTTGGCTTCAATTAATTTTTATTTTGTTTTGATTTAGGCCAACTTGAATCTTCAGGTCAATTTGGGCTATGTAGGTCAATTTGGGCTATGTAGGTCAATTGGGTTCAATTGGGTCCAATCATGGCTTTGGTCAAGTTCAGCAACCAATTTGGAATGAACTTGAGCCATTGGTTGCAATCAATTTGGTTTATATTTTGATTTGACCCAATTTACTCTTTTTAGGCCAATTTGGGTCAACTTGGGTCAAGAGGACCAATTGAGTTTGGTTTGACTCAATTGAAGTCAAGTCATAATCAAATAGTAATTTTGATTTGGTATGAATCATTGGTTTCAAGGGATTTGTCTTAGGTTATAATTTGGCTAGTTTAGGTTCATATGGGTTGAGGGGTTGACTTGGTCAAATGACCAAGTTGACTTGGTTTGACCAAATTTTTGACAATTGATCAACCTAGGGTGATCAACAATTATGATGGAAGTTTTGATGGGCTTGGTTCAATCCAATTTGGATAGGATTAGAACTTGGCTCAAATTGGTAAAATTGGCCACTTTGGGTCAAGTTGACCAATTGGGTTTAGTTGGCTTGATTTTGGACTGATTTTGATTTAGTTGAGTCTATATATGGATTTGGGATTGATATATAAATTCAATTGCAATGGGCTTGGGTTTAAATGGGTTTTGGTTCATTTGAACATTTCAAGTCAAAAGGGTTAAGTTGGGTATGACATGGGTAGATTTCATTTATATTTGTGAATATGATTGAAGGTATGATTAATTCATGGGAAAATAAATTGAATTTTGGGTTTTGGAATGAAGGCAAGTCCAAAGAGTTCGGTCATGTGGCTTAGGTTAGGATTTTGATTTAGTTTGATTTAGTTTTGATGATTTAAATGCATATTTCATTTAAATTTTTGAAGATGATAGAAAATATGATTGATTTGTGAGAAAATCAGCTGAGTTTGACTTGATTTGGATTAAGATTTGGCTAAATCTATGGGATAGGTCATATAGCTTAGGAAGGGTTTTGATTAAATTTGATTTAGTTTGATTTAGTTTTGATCATTTAAATGTAGATTTGATTTAAATTTAGGAAGATGATTGAAGATATAAATTGATTATGAGAAAATCAATTGATTTTGGATTGATTTGGATTAAGATTTGGCTAAGTCCATGGGATAGGTCATATTGCTTAGGAAGGGTTTCAAGTTTGGATTTGATCATGGGCTTCAATCATTTGGTTTTGGAATTTGTGTTTAGAATTTAGGTTTGGATTTGGATTTGAATTTGATGTTTGAATTGAACTTGAGATTTTAGTTTGAGAAGGTGAACATGGATTGGATTTCTGTTGTAGGGTAGGTGGATTATATTAATCCCTAAGGCATAACCTAATCCTATGGTTAAACCTTCTAAGTCTTTAGGCTTAGGTTAAGTGTTTACCTAATTGTTATAAGTGTCTTATGACTAGGGAAGTCTTAGTGTCTAGAAGACTCCTAAGTATAAGATGGGAAGATTGAATCCGCACTCCAAAAGTAAGCTCAACAAGCCTTAGGCTCCATAGTGTTGTCCTTGGAGATAGATGATTAGAAGACCAAAGACAAGTTTCACATTATAGTCTCGGATACATCTTTCAACACTTTGCTTGTGAGACCATGGATACATGAGAACAACATAGTTCCATCCTCTCTACATCAGTGTATGAAGTTTGTGAGAGGTGGGATCATCTACTATGTCAAAGGAGATCTCAAGCCATTTATAGTTTAGGAGGTCGACATATATTAGGATGTGGCTTACTACCTCCCTCAAAATTAACAAGTCTATTCTTGTAAACTTGGGAAAAGTCTAAAAATAAAAGAAAAATAAAAAGAAAAAGAAAATGAAAGAGCAAAAGAGAAAGAAAAGAACAAAGAAAATGAAAAAAAAAATGGGAGCTGAAATATACTTGGAGGAGGAAGTGGAGCCTGACATTAGATTCCCACAATTTCTTACTCCATTTGAACATATAGGCAGGACGACCTGAACTCCACCAAACAGAGGAAGAGGCTAACCTAAACTAGCCAAAATCTATCATAGGCCAAATTGATTGAAACCATTGATCTAAATCAATTCATAATCAATGATTGAACATGATCAAGCCATCAATTGAGTCAAACCTAGCCCAATTGGCACTTGACCCAAGTTGACCCAAGTTGACCTAAAAGTCAAAATGGGTCAAATCTTGATCTAAGTCACATTGATTACAACTAATGGTTCAAATTAATTCTAAATCACTTGATGAACTTGACCAAAGCTACAATTAGCCAACTAGACCCAACCTAGCCCAATTGACCATGAACCTAACTTGACCTAAAAGGTCAAATCAACTTGAAATTAAGCCAAACTAAAATTAATTAAAACCAAAGCTTACAAAATATTTCAAATGATCAACCAAGCCTAAACCAACCCATGACCTAACCCAATTGGGTCAAATGGGTCAAATTGGTCAACTTGACCCATTTGACCTAAGTGAACTCAAATGAACCAAAACCAAATATAAACTGAATTGAGCCAAACTAATGATACCATAACACTTCAAATAATCATTTGAACTTGACCTAACCCATGGTTTGACCCAATTTGACCAATTGGTCAACTTGACCCAAGTTGACCATTTTGACTAAATTGGTCAACTTGAGCTAAATTATATCAAATCAACTCCAAATTCTTTGAAATTTGGCGCAACCTATTTTTGAAACATCTCAAATCTTCCCAAAACAAAATCAAGGCCAAATGACCATTTTACCTTTAGGTCACAGAGTAACTTATGGCCAATTTCTTTTCATGGTCACTTGGCATCCTCCTAGTGGACCACATGGACACTAAGGAGGGTGGTGAACATGACCCACTGGGTTTGGGTCAACCATCACCCAACCCAAGGCCAAACTGACCCCTCTAATGAAAATTCTCCACTTAGATCACCTCCTACACTCACCTAGCACATGTTCACCTCCTCCATTCCACTCTTCTACCAAAATTGAAGCACATGGAGCTCCTAATAATGAAAAAAACACATTCAATCTCATCAATTATTCCAAAATAGAAGAGAAAGCCTCGACCGTCTGATCCAAGTAGGGGAAGATATACTCCCCCTCATTCCCACTCAAACCACCTTCTTGGCATTCGATTGAGCTCAGAGGATCAAAGGCAAGCTTCTCCAAGTTTCTCAAGGATTCCCATGCTCATTTGGACTTCTCTTTCTCAATTTCTTTCATTGCTGAAATGAGAGAGAACTAATGATTTTCCAACTTACTCAATTCTCCACCAAACCATAATTCACTTGGCAAGCACCATCAAGGAGGCAAGTCGAGCTCACCTAAAGCTTTTACTAAGCATCCAAGCCATGGGAAGGGAGACCTAGACCAAAGCTACAGGCCATCGGAGGGAACCTTGGTCAATTGAGAGATCTACTTCAAATTGAAGCTTGCAACCTTCAATAGAGCTTCGTCTCCACTAGATAAAGCTATCTCCTCCATTGGAAAAGTTGATGATAGCCTTCGATGAGGTATGACTCAAAATTGATCCCCCATTAAAAAATGCTTGGTCCTTTATGAAGGGAATTGTAATCCCATTAAAATTCAACCGTTGGATGTTTTTCCCTAGGCTTCTTGATGGTGTGGGTTGAATCCTAGCCTAATCTGAACTCAAGTGAGCTCAGATCAAGCCATGGAGGATGAACGGCCTCCGTCTCCCTTAGCTTAGGTAGGGATGAATCATGGGCTACCCAACCTAAGTGTTTTGAATGGATGGCCCTGATTAGAATGCGTTAGATCTCTGATTTTAATCCTTTGAAATCACAGGTTTAATCTAACTGTCTGATCCTTGATCAGACGGCCCAGGGGAAAGCATGTCATTCCACCAGCTAACGCAGTGCATGATGTGATAACTTAAATAACCAATACCATCACACCATGTGGAAAGCGTGCCCCGTGTCAGCAGTCTACGTGGTACTGATGGGATTGGTTAATTAATTAGGGCTATTTAATTACCCTTTAATCACATAAACTTCATAAATTCATAACTAAATGTAGAAAAATCTAAAAAATGCAAACTCAAGTTTATTTTAAAGATAATTCAAAGGGGAATCTAATAAAATTAAGTTTTATTGATTTTGAATAGTAAACTTTCTTTAATTAGGGTTTAATTAAAAATTGAATTACTCTACTTACTCCCTAATTACTTTATTAATTAATTCAAAATTTCTCAGGCATATTTAGTGGGATGACTTTTGCCCCTCCCCACCCCCCACCCCCAATTTTCTTGGAATTTATTAATGAGTTAATTAGGAAAATCAATTTATTAATTCATAATCATCCCCTTAAGGTAATTTAAAGTAATTAAGCATGTGAATAGTGATTTAATCCCTTAATTGAGATAATTAAACATTATTTAAGTAAGGGAGGTTTAATGGAATGGGTTTGGGGTATTTTCCTGTTATTCCCTAAACCCCCTTTCTTCCTTAATCCAAACATAATTAAGGATTAATCCATCAGTGCTATACTTAATTAGCTTAATCAAACTTTCAAAACTAATATAGAATTAATCAATCTCTTTCTCGGTAGAGCCTTAGGTGTTCAAAACTTAAGATAAATTTGAGAAAATAATTTCCAACCCACATGTGTGGGAAGGTTATGAAAGTACTTAATTAAAACCTTTTAGTTTAATTAATCAATAATTATGAGATAACTATATTAGGCCCCTTTATTTCTTAGATGCATTGCTAATTTAAATTCCATGCGGTTGCGTATCATATGTTGGCTTATAATTATTTGATTAATTATGTTAAAGTGGTATAGGTAAGGGGTAATTAATGAATTTAATTTACACCTTAACCTAAATAAAACATAAAATCAATACAATTGTTCTAAAATTAAACTAAATCAATTCACACGTGGAGAAAATGGGTTAAGACCAGCAAACTCTTTCTTTCAAATCATTCTCAAACCAAATCCAATAATAAAATAAGAATCTCTTTAAAGAATTTTGATTCACTTTGAATAATCTTATCTTATAGGATTGTCCTTAGGAATTAATTAGGGTGAATGAAATTACATGCTTACATCACTTTATTTCTTTCCAAGCATGCTAAATATTGTTTGCCATATGAAATCATGCATTCATTTCTTCTGAAAAGTCAATTAAATAAAATATTTTCTTTATGTCAAATTGCATATTTTGGCTAAAGTTAAGAATATGAATGGCTATTATTACTACTAAATCAAAAATTATTTTCAAAATCTATAAATCAAAGATCATAAATGAAAGTATGCTACTTATAGGTACTTATAAGCTTGCATGTGGATATAGCATATAATATGTGCTTTATGTGATTTTCTTCTCTTTTCTTAACATGGGTTTGAATAGGATTTGCAAAATGTATAGTTCATTTGAAAAGAATATAACACTTGCTTAAATATATTCCTATATGCTCCCATGTTATGACTTAAGAAGAATCCTCACATTACACATGTAAATTATACAACCAAAATCAAACGAACAATCACAAAATCTTTTGCATGATTCTTCATCCATTTATTTTCTTTTTGTACATGCACATGTATTTAAGAAAAGTGGTATATTAGTCTAAACATCTTAGGGCTGTGAGATTTTAAGTAGCCCCAAGAAGGACTTGTACCTTATACCCCTAGTGTAGAAAATAATGACATCATACTCACTTATGTCTTTCATACATGTATAAGTGCATTTGATTAATGGATAGAAGAGTCCCTCTTTTCCACTTAACAAAAACTTGCATTCATGGAATATTCAAATTTTCTTAAGCAACATCTCTTAGCATTCATCATTAAGGTGTGCTAAGGTTTGCATTTGCATGTATAAATATGCTTAGGATTATTCATATGCATGATATACATGTTGGAAAGAAATAAAAGGTTGTGTGTTATGTGATGGTAATTCACCTTAACTAATCCTAAGATGCCTTTCTTATTGAATGGGTTTATTTAAAGCAAATATAAACTTAGGGTTAATTAAAACACATAATAAAACATTTGCTAAAGAAAAATTATTAATGAATATACCTTAGAAATTACTTAAGGTAAGGAGGAAATAGAAGTTCTCTTCTCTTTTTCTCTCTTTACAACACTTAGTAATTAAGTGTAGGTTCATTCAAACCAAATCAAATCACCAAATAAAATTAATAAATCAACTAAAACACTTAAATGAAATCACCCTCTAAGTTGAACCCTTCACACTTAGAAAATTACAACCTTAAAGCCTAGCTAAGACATGCCACACAAGCCTTAAATGGCACACACATTAGGCTAAGTCACCATTTCTAGCTCTATGTTAGGGCGGTGCATGGTTTAATGCCTAATTTTGTTTTGTGATATAATATTTTAGACTGGATATTAGGGTGTATATACGTATACTGGATGATAGGATGATCTTAGTCTAATCATTATCTTCTATAGGGGATTGTGCTTAAGGGGCGATGTAATAAAAATATAAATGCTTTGGCTGTGCAGGTTGCTTATACCCCTAAGCATGATCCAAATTTGGATAGGTGGGCTTGGTTTCCCATGTGTGGGGTGCTAAGCCCAATTTATTCTTATAATTGCTTTGAATTGTGTGGTACATTTAGCTAATCTCTATTTTGCAAGTTTAGTTAGATTTACTTTCTCTTTTTTATGAAATTTTGCAATTAAGATTTGAAATGAATGTTATGGGGGATTAGGATGAACATTGGTCATAAGACCATGTCTTATGCACCATGTGAAGCCTTGGAGTAAACTACATCCCAAGTCCAAATGAATAAAGAGGAAAGAAAGAAAGAAAGAAATGAAGAAATGAAGAAAGAAGAATGAAGAATGAAGACCCCTATAACATGAATTCTTTCTAAATTATAATTATTCATTTGTAATCCGGTTATATAAGGGTAGAGCTCGGCTACCCATTTCTTTTCAGGTTTGTACAGTGGAGCCCGACCACATCGGCCTTTTATTCTTTTGCGCTAGCTTTATAAAAATTGTTTGATGTTTTTTAGCTTGTGCATTAAGATGAAATGATTTTCCTAGTTTCTTCATTGATTGATGGATGTCCTGGATGCGATTAAGCTCTTAGGAAAAATAAATCTTCTATCTAATTAATCAACTCAAAATTTAAAATTAACAACTCATAACCTCACCTAAAGCCTAGGACATAAATTAAGAAATAAAAAATTTAGCAACCCCTTAGTTGGATGTTGTATGTCTCACATCATGCATAAAAAAGCATCTTACTTCACTCTTGCTAATGGATGGCTTTCACCTTTTCTAGAGAACTTGGCTTGACCTTTGAGATCCATGGTGGAAACACACTTTCTTCTTGCTAATTTTGGCCTATAACCAATTTCTCATACATTAGGCATATGAAATCCCATAGCCTGTGTTAAATGAATTGTCCAAAAATGAAAATAAAACATAACAAAATTTGCATTAGATTTAGGTCATTATTCATGCTCTACATGATCTAGTCTCTTAAGGAGTGTGTTTAAGGACTTAGTCTCTTTCTAAATAAATAACAGTCTAGCTATCTTGTAAAGCATAAGACTTGCCTACATGTTTTTAAAATCATATGAGGAGTTAGTTGGCAGCCACCCCCAGGTGGTTGTAAGTCTAACAGTCGGGTGGTTTATCCTCTATTATGGAGGTAAACCATATGCCCATTTTAGCCTTAGATTTAGGTCATGCCTTGGCCTTGCCAAAGCTCCCTAGATTTAGGTTCTGAGGTCGTTGTTTCCCTTTGTGGTCTACGAGTATAAATCCTCACCTCTTAGGTATTTCCATGAGCTTGTGTTGTGGAATTGTAAGCGCTAGATTTCTAATAAAAATTCAACCCAAACACATAATTCCTCTTAAATTTCAAAAATATAAATCCCAACCATATGATAGCTTGAGATGCTCACTAGGTTTTCTAGCATCGTGAGCATCCCCTACTCATCCCCTTTGGTTTTGATAATAACTCCCTCCTCTTGATCAAGCTCACTTCATCTTCCAAAAATAAACCAATTGATTGATAGTCCTACCTTCAAAATTTTTGGAGACAATAATCATTGACCTTAATCGAGAGTATTCTTTAGGAATCACATTCCTTAAGATGTAATTAATTATGAGGCTTACCTCCATAGGGAACTTAATGAACCCAGTTTAAAATAAACCCTCCTTTACTTTTCCATATAAAGTAGGGAAGAATCTCTGATACATCTGAAGACCCATTGTCCTTAGGAGTCCTTATTAGCTGATTAGGTCAATTGTGGGATGATGACTTCTGTCTCTCGAGATAGTACATCATTCCTTAATGTCATACCCGATCACCCTAATAAGAACATCAGCAGATCTATGTGGTGTCCTAGCATGTATTTTTGTCTTCATTTATTTTCAAGATAGATGAAAATAAAATTAAAACACCACAATTGTCTTAACCATTCAAAAACTACTCTCAAGTCAAAGAGATGGTCTTCCTTTTCTTTGTAGTTGACTACTAGATCATCAACATAGCACTCAACATGATGATGGATGAGTTCATTGAAGATCTGAGTCATGGCCCGTTGGTATGTAGCACCAGCATTTTTAAGGCCGAAAGGAATGACCTTATAATAATAGAGTTTGATTGGGGTTTAAAAAGTAGTGCTTCTTTCATCCTCAGGGGGCCATCTTGATTTGGTTGTAGCTAGATGACCCATCCATGAAGGAGAATACTGCATGAGATGAGGCAATGTCCACCATTAGTTCTGGTATAGGAAGAAGAAACTCATCCTTAGGACATGCCTTATTTAAGTCCCTGAAATTGATGCATATGCAAATTCAACCATTCTTCTTCTTAACTGGGATGACACTGGCTAACTAGGTAGGTTATTTTTCTTCCATAATGAAACTAGCATCGATCAGTTCCTTGACTTCAAAAATGACCTGTTGTTTGATTTCTAATTGTATGTGTCTAGGATCTTGCTTAATAGAGTCAGCATTAGTGTCTATTGCTAGTTTGTAGACTGCTATATTAGGAGATAATCTGGGCATTTCTTCATAGCTCCATACAAAGAAATCCTTAAACTCAATCAATAACCTAACTAAGTCATTAGTTTCTTCTTCATTCAGCAATGAACTGATGTATGTTGGGCATCGATTTTCTTCAATGTCGAGGTTGAATTCTTTAAGCTTGTCAATTATTGAATGGATCTCCTCTTCAAATTCTGGCAGTGCATCTTTGATTTGGAGATCATCTGGATCATCTATAGTTTCTAAACACACATCCTCATAAAAGTTATCAGTGTGAAAAGAACCTATCAGACTCCAAATAATTGGTGACAACTAAGTAGTAATCATCATCATTGACTGGACCCACTATACCGAATCCTAGTCCTGATCTTGATTGTGCATCCCTGCCTTTATTTTTCCACAGCTTCTTAAAGTAGTCTGACCTCTATTTAGATCATGTATAACGAATTAAACCCTTCTTCACAAGATTAAGAACACAAGGTTAGTGCCAATCAAAAGGTCATTCCATTAATTCTTTGTTTGAAATATCCTCAAGTCCTACATCAGTTTTTGGACTTGAGGATGATGATCTCAAAAGGAATCTCTTCAGCCTGACATCTCTGGAAGATTGAGGGGCATTCTGAACTACTAAACCTTCAATTTTTTGAGATGAAAGTGAGGTTAGAGCTAAGGTTCCTAACTGCTGCTTGATAGTTTCACATACATTTGATTAAAATACATTCTTGCTTTGTCTTGAGGCCTGGTCTTCATCGCTGTCTGGCTTGAGTGTCACCTCCAATGAAACCTTCTAAGAGGGGTTGGCTGGTATGCTAATCACAATAGACTCATCCTCCGAGCTAGATTTCAAGTCTATATGAATAGTAGGGGTACTCCTATGAACTAGAACATAACCCTTGTTGGCTGAAGGCCAACCAAGGGGTCTTCTGCCACTAGGATTGCCTCTATTTTGCCTCTGCCTGGTGGAGGTCGAGTCATCCTACCCACATGTTCATATGATGGAATGAACTTTGGGTGGAATGTGATATGCGGCTCTACTTCTGCCTTAATTTCCCTTTCTCGTTCACTTGAATTTTCATTTCTCTTTTCTTTTTCTTTCTCTTTTTCTTTTTTTTTTTTCTTTTGCATTTGAATTTTGGCCAAGTTCATGAGAAAAGGTGTTTTGAGGAAGACAGTAGGCCACATCCTTATATATCTCAACCTCTCTAACTGAAAATGGCTTTTCATCTCCTTTAACATAGTACTCAATCCCATCATTTCTGAACTTGATGCACTGATGGAGGGAGGATGGAATCATTTATTCTGATGTATCCAAGGCCTGCCGAGCAAAGAGGTGAATGAAGTATTCAAATCAATGACATAAAACTAGGCTTCAGTCTTCCAGTCACCTATCTTGAAAGGTAACACTATGGAACCTAAAACCCTCTCACCTTGTTCATTGAATCCTCTCAACATCATCCAATCTCCTCGGAGTATGGAGATGTTGATCCTCAAATAGGAAAGGGTCTTTAGACTCATAATTTTCACCGATGCATCTAGATCAAAGAGAACTCTAGAAAGTTTAAATATGCCCATGTCCACTGTAATGTAGAGGGGATGGTTGTGTTTCATGTCCCCCAGAAGAAGGTCTTCATCTGTGAAAGTGATTCCCTAAGCTTCTCTAGAATAATGTGCCTCCTCTCCAACAGTGGTCAGCTAAGCTAAGCATATCTCTAGATCAATCCCTCATCTCTTTGGATAAGATAAGGGTGTCATATATGCTTAACTTATATGGTAACTTTCTTAGGAGAGAGAGTACATTGTAGTCCACCTTGGTTGATCCTCCATAAGCATATCTAAGGTTGGAGCTTCCTATGGAGGGGCTTCTCGATCATCTAAACCAATGACTTGTTTCCCCTTATTTGGTGGTGCTACCCTAGGAGGTAGAACCTTGCCACTACGGAGGTTGACTTCGGTGATCTCTTGTGCTAGTGGAAGGTTCTACATGCTCGTTAGGCTCACCTACAACTTCTCCTATGGGATCCTCAGAATTGGATGATTCCAAGTCTATCTCAATAGGCAAACCCATAGTATTCAGAGAAGGAAGGTCCAACTCTAAATCAGAAAGAGGAAGATCAGAGTTGTTATAATTATTGTTTAGATTTGAAGAGTTTTCATTAGGAGGAGATTTAGACAACCCATCATAAGTGACATAAATATAATTCAAGCTAGCTTTATTCCTCCATTTCTTGGATTTTGAATGAGGTGCATAATAGAAAGCAAGTAAAGTAAGAGGGGTGAGGGATTTGATGCCCTCATCCACTGATACAAGATGTCCACTAGAAGAAGAGCTAGTTGAATTAGAGTTGGTCGCTATGTGTAGTAATGGGACGAGGTCGGACTTGGCCGATGGTTCTACACAAAGTTATCCTCGGCTAGCAATATAGTCGCTATTGAGCCCCCCCCTTCCCTTGTCTGAATAACTTGCATACTTTCCTTGATGTTGGAGGTTCAAGCTACCTCAGGCACTTGCAAGAAAAGTTTCTTGATTTTGGAAACAATTTTCTTAGAGGTACGGGATAAGGAGATATCCTAACCTTCTTTGGTTTTGGAAGGATCACATGTATCCCCAAGGATTACTATAATGGAACTGGATGGTTGTTCCACAAGGTATTCTTTAGGATAACTATGGCATTGATTTTGAAGCTATGCTCAAGCCAGTTCTTGAATGTAAACCAATATTTCAAAACATGACCTAGCATACGGTGGTAGGGGCAAAAGTTAGGAACATTACTTTTGCCCATTTCCTCCAGCCTTCTAGGTTCGGGTAGCTAAAAATCAGGTTTCTTTAGGAGATTCTTAATGATCTTCGTGATTACCTCCTCTAAAATGAATATGGTTTGTTAAGTTTATCCGAAAGAGTAGGTGGACCATAGCTACCTAGCGGCAGGTATGTGTACTGCTATTACTGTTGATATGGCTGAGGAAGAGGCTGTGAATGCCATGGAGGCTGTTGTGGAGGCTGATAGGATGGTCTCGGTGGTGGTAGGGGAGGTGAAAGTGATGGCTATGGAGCATGAGGTCTCTCATACTACTCTCTGGCTGGCTGTTTCCCCTTATCTACTGCTATTACTGCCCCTGGCTTCTTCTCATAAGATTTTTGTGGCTTCAGCTTTGTTGATTGATCCAAAAAAGGCAATTATTTGGCTTCTCCTTGTAAGCTAGACACCTTATTGATTAGCTTCTCAAATATCATGATGGTAAAACCTTTGAGCATGAAGGCGACTAGACCATGAATATTCTTCAATAGAATTTTAGTGGTGTGATGTTCAGACAGCCGTGGTTCACATTTCATACTCAAATTATGCCATCTGAGAATATAATCAATGAGGGACTTACTAAGGATTTGTTGAGCAACAATGAGATTTCCTACAGTCACCCATTGCTGAGATCTAGCAAATCTCTTAATGAAGAGTTGCTCCAACTCAGCAAAAGTCTTCACTGAAATATTGAGAAGTTCAGCGTACCAATCAAAGGCTATGCCTGCTAAGCTACTGACAAAAAGTCAGAATATGAGAGCATCACTACCACCAGCATTGCAACAGTTGGCTCTAATGTGTGAAATATGCTACCTTGGGTCCACTACCATTGAAGCTCTTAAAAGAAAGTAACATGAAACCCTTAGGATATTGGATGACATCAATTCCTTTGGGTAGGGTCTACCCTTTGGAACCGATGATCCTCCTCAGACTTGAGGCAATGCTTCTCTCACCTGCTGCTCAACCATGATTTTGATGTCTTTTTCCTGTACAGAGGTACTATCCACTACCATCCTATATAGGTTGGTGCTTCCCTACTTTACCAGAGGTGAAGTCTTGGTTGGATCAAAGACATGCAATAACTTAGGCTAACCAGTATCTTCTATAGTAGGATGCACTGCCGAGGCTTGATTCTGTAATGCCAAAATTGTTGCTATCAATTCTTCAAGCCTCTTCCCCATCTTATCTATTTATTCATCCTTTATCTTTAATTGCTAAAGGAGGTGTTGGGCTGAGTAGGTTGTGTCATCCATCTCAGCCGCAACACCTGCCAAGCTCTACTAATCATGGAGGAGGGAACCCCCGGTATCTACCTTGTGTACCCCTGCTGAATCCTCTAATAGATCATCTTTATTCTGATAAAAACTGACCTTTTCATCCTCTAAATCAAACCAGGCATATCTTAATATCTCCTTCTTCTCCAATAGATATTGAGCTATAATGTCATCTAGGGATCGGTCCAACTGAAGAGGTATGAAAGATCAGGTCTGACCGATAGTAGGATTACTATCATGAACAAATAAACATGTAACCCCTACTGCTACTGGAGAGCTGATCTTGTGAGGACTACGCTCACTAGAGGATGGCTACTCTTGACTACTGTTGGATATGGGTGAAGTGGTACTCCTAGGAGGATCTATGGCCATGGGGGTGACTAAACTATCTCCTCCTCCCTCAATTGCTGCTACAATCTCCATAGCCTGCTGCGGTGGTGGTGGTGATGGAACGATTACTATACTCTGAGGTCACCATTCATTCTTCACCACAACTCAAGCAGAAGGTTGAGCGGGAGAGCTCAACCTTCCCCCAATCAATATTGTAGATGGGACAGGATCTCTTAGCCATAGTCGGATCACCAATGGGGTTCTTTTCTCCCCCGATGTGGTCTTCATGGCCTTCATTGGAATAATAAATGATGGAACATGTACAAGAGATGAAGGGCGCAGAGTAGAGTGGTGTGGTGGAGGCACCACTGACTCTCTCTAAATAAGAGCTCCTCTCCTATGATGGGTAGTGCCCACCAAGAAGATCTGATGGTCGGGGTCGCGACCGAGAAAGTCATGAGAGTGAGTGATGACTACTTGTACCTCCGCCACTCCCAACTAGTAATCTTCACTTCAATGTAAACTTTCTATTCTATTACAGCCCACCAACACCTGAATACATAGCAAATTAAATCAAGTCTCTCCAATAAATGAAAGCAATACGTAACAGAGGTGAAGTTGAAATCCTCATAACATCCTCTCTATCAGATCAAAAGAAAGGGTGGAACTGGTTTTCTGTGACCAGCGGGGAAACCATCCTAGACAACTCCTCTACTGCATCCTGAGTGGATGCCTCCAACTCTCTGGCTATACGAGTATGATGCCGCTTGATCATGCGGTTCTTATTTCTATGATGAGTCTTGGTAAGTCGAGCAGCATGGGAATTAGACCTAATCTCGAAGGCAGAGGAGACAATCTTAGGAATCAAGGGAGCCTTCCCCTTGGAGGGTGCCAATGAGTGGGTGATAGCCCCTACTAGGGTAGCAAGGGGAACAACTGGGCGCACTGGTGCTGTAACTGTTACTACTGCTATGGGAACTACCACATCCTTCTTCTTCAATGAGGGAGTCTCTACATCAGATGGCATGTCAACCTAGATGATCGCCGCCACACCACGCCTGGACGTCGTGAGGGTGGTCCCCTCACATGTAATCCTAGGCCCCTCAAAGCCTCAGCCAAAGTAGATGAGGTGGGCGTAGTCAGACTGCAGGAGGCTAGCCTGATCCAAGGCCAAGTCCATCCCAAAAGGCAATATGAACACATATTTTTATGCTGCCATTGAAATGAATTGAACTAAAATTAACTGAAGTTGACTAAAAGCATTGTTGAAAAATAAACTTGAATCAAATTTCAGTTTTGTTGATTTTTTGAATTTGAATTTAGGATTTGAACCCACACTCAACAACCTGAAAGTGTTATGTGGGGCTCAAATGAATTTAAAAGAGAGATTTTTGAATTGATTGGAAAGTCGATATTTGAATGTAGAATTTATTTTCAACAAATTTTGGTATGTTGAAAATGGGTTCAAAATATTTTTGGAGAGATTGATGCTTCCATAGGTTCATATTTGATTTTAATTTTTGATTTTAAGGACCCTTTATTTAACAAATTTGAGTATGTTAAAGTAAAGGGTCAATTGATTTTGTTTTGATTTGTGATTTTGGAATTTACTCACTTAGCAAATTTAAGTATGCTAGGTGAGGTGTTTGAAAATAACTTCTTTCTTTTGTTTGCTTGTTTTGTGAATCATGTGTGAATTTGAAAGATGGAATCCTCATTTAGAAAATTTGGGTATGCTACATGAAGAATTCAAATGTGTTTTATTTTTGAAGATTTTTGAAAATAGGATTCTTAGCAAATTTAGGTATGCTAAGGAAATCCAAATGATGTTTTGTTTTTGATGATTTTTTAAAAGAGGATTCTTAGAAAATTTAGGTATGCTAAAGAAATCCAAATGTGTTTTTTTTTGTTCATTTTTTTCTAAAAAAAGAGGATTTTTAGCAAATTTAGGTATGCTAAGGAAATCCAAATGTGCTTTGTTTTTGATGATTTTTGAAAATGGGATTCTAAGCAAATTTAGGTATGCTAAGGAAATCCAAATGTATTTTGATGATTTTTGATGAAAAGGGGATTCTTTACTTAGTAAATTTAGATATGCTAAATAAAGGATCCATATGTGTTTTTGTTTTGATGATTTTTTTTAAAAGAGGAATCTTAGCAAATTTAGGTATGCTAAGGAAATCCAAATGTTGTTTTTGATTTTGTTGACTTTTGAAAAGAGGATTCTTAGCAAATTTAGGTATGCTAAGGATATCCAATGTGTTGTTTTGATTTTGATTTTGATTTTTTATTTTGAATAAGTGGATCTTCACTTAGTAAATTTGGGTATGCTAAATGAAAGATCTGAATGTTAATTTTGATTTTTGATTTTGATTTTTGAAAAAGATGATGTTGATTTTATTTTTGAAAATGTGATTGTTGATTTTATTTTGAAAATGTGATTGTTCATTTTGTTTTGAAAATGAAATCTTCATTCAATAAATTGAATGAAGATTATGATTGTTGGATTTTATTTTTAAAAGGATGTTGTTGATTTTTGTTTTGAAAATGTGATTGTTCATTTTATTTTGAAAATATGATTGTTCATGTTGTTTTGAAATGAAATCTTCATTCAATAAATTGAATGAAGATGTACATTTGTGCTCTTTGAAATTATGATTGTTGGATTTTATTTTTAAAAGGATATTGTTGATTTTTGTTTTGAAAATGTGACTATTCATTTTTTTTTTTTTGAAAATGTGATTGTTCATGTTGTTTTGATAATGAAATCTTCATTCAGTAAATTGAATGAAGATGTTCATTTGTGCTTTTTGAAATTATGATTCTTGGATTTTATTTTTGGAAAGATGTGATTGTTGATTTTGATTTTTTTTTTTTTTTGAAAATGAAATCTTCATTCAACAAATTGAATGAAGATGTTCATTTATGCTTTTTGGAAATATGATTGTTGAATTTTATTTTTGAAAAGAGATTTGTTGATTTTGTTTTTTGGAATTGATGATTGTTCATTTTGATTGAAAATGAAATCTTCATTCAATAAATTGAATGAAGATGTTCATTTGTGCTTTTGGAAAGTATGATTTTTTTTATTTTAATTTTGAGATGATGCAACATATAAGAATCATGAAGATTGTTAAATGAGGGTGATTTATGAAAATTTTTGTGCAAACATTTTATTATGTGCATTTTGAAAAAATTGCTCTTTGGAAATTATCATTTTCATAAAGGATTCATTTTTCTTTTCTTTATATTTGGAATGAACCTTTCCTTACCATAGAAATGGTAAGGAGGAAGTTTTTAGTTATTCCTTTTTATTAAATTTTTATTTTCACCCATTGGAGAACCCAACAAGGGTTTTAAGACCTACACGGAGTGGGGTACTAAAGCCTAAAG
Source organism: Cymbidium sinense (assembly GCA_021442155.1). NCBI lineage: Eukaryota > Viridiplantae > Streptophyta > Magnoliopsida > Asparagales > Orchidaceae > Cymbidium > Cymbidium sinense. The sequence continues at coordinate 5,958,731 of CM038233.1, read as the reverse complement.
ATGTTGGCTAGCATAGTTTAAGGTTGAAATAAACTAACTACTAATGAAAAGGAAGGATAGCCTCAGATTCATATAAAATATGAACCCACTATAGATACTTGGAAATAATGACCATTTACCAAAGATGGAGAGAGGAACCATCCCTAGCGGACTCACCAGAAAAATCTATGGTGAAATTAATTATCGAATTCTTCATGTAATCTTTCCTGAAGAGAGAAAAGAAATAAATGAAGAACCAAAAAAATAATAATTCAAACAACACTTCTTCTATTGGACACTGTGAGATCTATAGATAATAGTGTATTATCTCGAGAGACAGAAGTCACCATCCTACAATTGGACCTAATCACCTTAATAAGGACTCCCAAGGACTATGGGTCTTCAAAATGTACCAGAGATTCTTCCTCTACTTTGCATAAAAAAGTAAAGTAGGGTTTCTTTTAAACTGGGTTCGTTAAGTTCTATGGGCAAGCCCCCATAGTTAATTACATCCTAAGGAATGAAATTCCTTAAGAATACTCTCAATTAAGGTAAATGATTGTTGTCTCCAAAGATTTCAAAGACTGGACTATCAATCAATTAGTTTATTTTTAGAAGATCAAGTGGGATTGATCAAGAGGAGTTCTTAAAGCCAAATGAAGATAAGTAGGGAAGAAACTAGAAAATCTAGTAAGCATCTCAAACTATCCTAGGGTTGGGCTTTATATTTTTGAAATTGATGTGATTTATTCATTTGAGTTGAATCTTTATTAGAAATTTAGGGCTTACAAATTCATAAAACAAGATCATGGAAATGCCTAAGAGATGAGACTTTATGCTTGGAGCCTGTAAAAGGAAGTACTAACCTCCGAACCTAAATCTAGGGAGCTTTGGCAAGGGCCAAAAGCACGACCTAAATCAAAGGAAAAATGGGTATTTGATTTACCTCCATAAGAGAGGATAAACCACCAGACTATTGAACTTACAATCGCTTGGGGGTGTCCGCCAACTAACTCCCCCTACGATTTTAAATACATGTAGGCAAGTCATATACTTTTGCAAGATAGCTAGGTTGTTGTTTATTTAGAAAGAGACTAAGTCCTTAAATACACTCCCTAAGAGACTAGATCATGTAAGGCATGATTAATGACTTAAATCTAATGCAAATTTTTGTTATGTTTTCTTTTAATTTTGGACAATCAATTTGACATAGGCTTTAGGATTCATATGCCTAAAGCATAAGAAATTAGATTATGGGCAAAAAATCAATAAGAAAAGGAGGTGTGTTTCCACCATGGCTCTCAAAGGTCAAGCCAAGTTCTCTAGCAAAGGTGGAAGTGCTCCAAAATAAGATTGAAATAATATGCTTTTTATGTAGGATGTGGAAACATACAATATCCAGCTAAGGGGTTGTTAATTCTTTTATCTGGTTTATAACCTAGGCTTTAGGTGAGGTTCTGAGTTATCTATTTTTAATTTGAATTGATTAGTTGGATAGGAAATTTATTTTCCTAAAAGCATAATTATCATCCAGTCCATACATCAAAGCACGGAAGAAACTAGGAAAACATGTCATCTTAATGCACAAGCTAAACAAACATCAAATAATTTATAAAGCCAGCAAAGAAGAATAAGAGGCCATTTGTGGTCGCTCCACAACAAATCCAAAACAAATTAGGTAGTCGAGCTCTACCCTTATACAACCCAGATTATAAATGAATAAATTACAATCAAGAAGGAATTCATTATTATGGGGGTCTTCATTCTTCATTTCTTCTTTCTTCTTTCTTCTTTTGGTTGGTTAGAATGTGGTTGCTCTAAAGGATTCACATGGTACATAAGATATAGTCTTATAACCAATGTTCATCCTAATCTCCCCCATAATAATCATTCCAAATCCTAATTACAAAATTACATGAAAATGGGAAAAAAATCTAACTAAAACCTGCAAAACAGAGATTAGCTAAACAAACCACACAATCTCAAGCATGTATATGAATAAATTGGACTTAGTACCCCACACATGGGTAACCAAGTCCACCTAGCCTATTTTGAATTATGCTTAGGGTTATAAACAACTTGTATAGAAAAATTATTTATATTTTACATGCTTTAAGCACAACACTAAGACAATGATTAGACTATTGCTACCATTCGCCTACGATACACCCTAACATCAAGACTAACACATTACATCCCAAAGCAAAAGAAAACATCAAACCATGCACCGCCCTAACCTAAAGCTAGAAATGGTAACTTAGTCTAATGTGTGTGCCATTTAAGGTTTGTGAGGTATGTCTTAGCTTTTATGTTAGAGTTTTCTAACTATGAAAAATGTTCAACTTAGATGGTTGTTTCATTTAAGTGGTTTAACTAATTTGGTTGATTTTTTTTTATGATTTGATTTGGTTTGAATGAACTTACAATTAATTACTAAGTGTTGTAAAGAGAGGAAAAGAGAAGAGAACTTCTCTTTCCTCCCTACCTTAAGTAATTTCTAAGGTAGATTCATTAAAGATTTTTGTTTAACGAATGTTTTATTATGTGTTTTAATTAATCCTAAGTTTATATTTTCTCTAAATAAACCTATTCAAAAAAAGGCATTTTAAGATTAAGTAAAGTGAATTACTATCATAAGACACACAATACTTTATTTCTTTCCAACATGTGTAACATGCATATGGATGGATCCTAAGAATATCTATACATGCAAATGAAAATGTTAGCACACCATGATGATGAATGCTAAGAGAGTTTGTTTAAGAAATTTGGATGTTTTTTTATGATGCGTGATTTTGTTAAATAACAGAGAGGGATTCTTTTATCTATTATTTATATGCACATTTACGTGTATGAAAGAAATAAGTGAGTACGACGCCATTATTTTCTACACTAGGGGTGTAAGGTGCAAGACCTACTTGGGGCTAATTAAAGCCTAGTAACCCCGGGATGTCCAGACTAATATACCACTTTTTTAAAATATATGTGCATGTATAAAAGCAAATGAATGGAAAAAGAGTCATGCAAAAAGTTTATGTTTGTTTAATTTGTTGGTTATTTAATTTATGTGTGAAAGTATGAATATCCTTCTTATTGATGACATAGGAGTGAGTAGGAATGAATTTAAGCAAGTATTGTGTTCTTTTCAAAAGAACTATACACTTTACAAATCCTAATCAAAACTATGTTAAAAGAGAAGAGAAGGAAAGTCACATGCAAGCTTATAAATAATTATAAGTAGCACGCCTTATAGTTGTAATGTTTGATTTATGAATTTTAAAAATAATTTTAGATTTAGTAATGATAATAGCCATTCATATTCTTACTTTAGCCAAAACATGTAATTTGACATAAAGGAAACATTTTATTTTAATTTGATTTTTCAAAAGATATGAATGCATGATTTTCATATGACATACACATTTAGCATGCTAGGAAAGAAATAAAGTGATGAAAGCATGTAAATTCATTTACCCTAATTAATTCTAAAGATAATCCTATGGAATAAGATTATTTAAAGTGAATCAAAATTGTTTAAGGAAATTTTTAGTTTTATTTTGAGTTTGATTTGAATTTAAGAAATGTGAAAAGGTTTACTAGTCTTAACCCATCTCCCACATGTGTATGTTGTTTTAGTTTAATTTTAGAACCATTAGGTTGATTTTATATATTTTTTAGGTTAACGTATATATTAAGTCCATTAATTACCCCTTACCTACACCACTTTAACATATTTAACCAAATAACTATGAGCCAATGTAAGACATAAAATCTAATGCATTTGGCTCACAATTAATGATTAAGCTGGGTTTTAATTTGCTTTCAACCCTTCCCATACATATGGTTAGCTTAAGCTGGTTATTGCACCTAAGAATCTACCCAAGAAAGAATTGATTTGATTTTAAAGTTTTGATTAATTAAGTCATTTAATAAAGTGATCATACTATTTAATTAATTTGCATCTTAGATTTTTATCAAAATAAAATAAAATTAGGGGAAAAAGTTTTGGGAAAGAACTCCTACTTTCATTCTCTAAGCTCATTCATTATTTTAAGGTAGTTATCAAACTTAATTAATAAATTTATCACTAATTAATAGGTCAATTAATTATTTAATTAATTAAGAGAGTAATTAAGAGTGAATCAAGCAATTATCCTAATTAAACCATTAATAAATCCCAAGAAAATTAGGAGGGGTAGAAGTCATCCCACTAAACATACCTAGGAATTTTGGAATTAATCAATGAAATAATTAGAGAGTAATTAACATAATTATATTCTCAATAAAACTAAAATTATAGAAAATTTAATGTTCAAAATCAATTAAACTTAATTTTATATTATTCCCCTTTGAAATATCTTCAAAATGCATTTGAGTTTGTATTTTTTTTTTATTTTTCTACATTTAGTTCTATAATTTTGAAGTTTCAATGATTATTAGATAATTAAATCCCTAATTATATAACTAATCCCGTCTATGCCACATGAACTGCTGACGTGGTGCACACTTTTCACATGGCACGATGGGATTCTGCACTTAAGTTGTCACATCCTATGATGCATCAATCGGTAGTACAACATGGTTTTTCCCTGGACCGTCCGATCACAGATCAGACGGTCAGGATAAACCTATGGTTCTAATAGGATCAATCATGAGATCTCATGTGTTTTAATCAAGACCATTCATCCAAAATATGATTCATCCCTGGAGATGGAGATTGCCCATCCCTTGTTGTTCGCATTGAGCTTGAATTGAGCTAGGATTGATCACCATCAACAAGCATGGAGATGAAGATCTAATGATGGAAATCACTTGGGATTACAATCCCCTTAAAAAAGGACCAAAGAAAATTCAATGTAAGGTTTGTCTTAAATAGTTCGAGGCTATCACTGGTGCTCCCAACTATTGAGGTAGCTTCGTCTAATGGAGATGAAGCCCTGCTGAAGGTTTGAGGCTTGAGGTTGAGTAGATCCTCCAATTGGCCGAACTCCTCCTCCTAGGCTTGCAGCTTTGGTCAAACTCCCCCTTCCCGTGGCTTGAGAGCTTGGAACTTGACTTGGGTGAGCTCAATTAGGTTCCCTGAGGGTACTTGCGAGAGGAATTAGATTGAAGTTGGGTATTTATTAGGTTGGAATTCCTTTCCACCTCCCCTATTTTTGATTTTCGTAAACTGGGAAATGGAAAATTGCAAAGAGCTAGAGGATGCTTGGAGAAGCTTGAGAATGCTTGCTCTAGGTTCTTATGGCTCAATCGACAGCACGAGACTTGGATTCAAGTGAAATTAGGGGGAGTATATCTCCCCTTAGAAGGATCGTACTACCGAGCTTCTCCTTGCCATTTTGATCAAATTGAATTGATCAGGCTGATTGAGTTGGTTAGGTAGTTTTGGATGCCATGTGATTCAGTTTGGCCAGAAGAGTGGAGTGGTGAAGTTCCCATGTGCTCATTTGAGTGAAGAAGTGATCCCATGTGGAGAAATTCAAAGTGGAGGGTCTGTTTTGATGTTGGGTTGGGTTTGCCTGACCCAAACCCATTAGGTCATGTGCACCACACTCATTAGTGTCCATTTGGTCCACTAAGAGGGTGTCAAGTGGCCATGAAAAGGATATGACCAAATTCAAAGTGAAATTGGCCATAGGTTACCCCTTGACCTAGGGATAAAATGATCATTTGGCTCTGATTTCAATTTAGGTAGATTTAGAATAGTTTGAAATTAGGTTGGTCCAAATATCAATGAATTTAGAGTTAATTTGATATCATTTAGATCATGTTGATCCATTTAGGTCAAAATGGGTCAACTTGGGTTGAGTTGACCGATTGGTCAAATTGGGTCCAACCAAGGGTTGAGTCAAGTTCATATGACCACATAAAATGTGTTGGCATCATTGGTTTGGTTCAATTTGATTTATATTTTATTTTGGTTCATTTGATTTCATTTAGATCAAATGGGTCAAGTTGACCAATTTAACCCATTTGACCCAATTAGGTTAGTTCATGGGTTGGTTTAGGTTTGGTTGGTCATTTGAAATGTTTTGCAAGCTTTGATTTCACTTAATTTTGCTTTGATTTGATTTTGGTTTGAGTTCATGGTCAATTGGGCTAGGTTGGGTCTAGTTGGCCAATTGAGGCTTTGGTCAAGTTCAACAAGTGGTTTATAATGAATTTTACCCATTGGTTTCAATCAATTTGGCTTAGATCAAGATTTGACATATTTGATTAGTTAGGTCAAGTTGGGTCAACTTGGGTCAAGTGGCCAATTGGGCTAGGTTAAGCTCAAATGATGACTTGGTCAAGTTCAAACATTGATCATGAATTGGTTTTAATCAATGGTTTTAATCAATTTGTCCTATGGTGGATTTTGGCTAGTTTAAGTTTCCTTTTGGCTAAGTGTTGACTTGTTCAACCCTTAGGTTTGACTTAGTTTGACCCAATTTGAGTGATTGATCATCTTATGATGATTGTTGCTCATAATGTGAGGCTTAGATGGGCTTAATTCAATCCAATTTAGGTAGGATTAGAATTTGGCTCAAAAGGTTACTTTAGGTCACTTTGGGTCAAGTGGGCTTAAGTGGGTCAAATGACTTGATTAATGCTTAAATCAAGTTTGATTGAACTCATATATGGACTTATGATTGAAATATAAATCCATTTGCAAGTGGTTTGAAATCAAATCGGTTTTGATTCATTTGATAATTTCAAGTTCAAAGGATGAACATGAGTTTGATTTTTGAATTTAGTTCTGATTTGATGATTCAAGTTTGTGTTTATATTTGGATTCATGATTGAAGGATTGATTGAATCATGAAGAAAAATCAAGGGTTTGGCTTGATTTGAATTTTATTTGAGCAACTTCAAGAATTTGACTTGAAGGGTTAGATTGAATTTTGATTAGATTTTGGTTTAAGTTTTGAATTTAGATTTGGTTTGATGACTGAAGTTTGTGTTCATATTTGGTTTCATGATTGAAGGATTGATTGAATCATGAAAAAATCAATGGTTTGGCTTGATCTGAGTTTGATTGATGAAGTTCAAGAATTTGACTTAAAAGACTTAGGTTGAATTTTGGTTGAATTAGGATTTGAGTTTTAAATTTAGTTTTGGTTTTGATAATTCTTTGTTTATATTTGGTTTCATGATTGAAGGTTTGAATGAATCATGAAGAAAAATCAAGGGTTTAACTTGATTTGGAGATGATTTGAGCAAGTTCAAGAATTTGCTTGAAAGGCTTAGGTTGAATTTTGGATGAATTTGGATTTGAGTTTTGAATTTAGTTTTGGATATTTAAAATTATATTTCATTTTATTCATGAATATATATGAAAATATAAATGGGTTATGAGAAAAATCTTTTGAATTTGAAGTGATTGGAATTTGATTTAGGCTAAGTCCACAAGATGGAATCAAAGTGACTTAGGAAAGATTTTTGAATTTAGAATTCAATTATGGGTTTCAATCATTTAGAATTGATTAATGATTTGAGAAAATCCATTGAAATTTATTTAAGGTTTGAGAAAATGAATTAAGTTGGAATTAATTTGAGATTTGATTTAGAATTGATTTGAATTTGAAGTTGATTTGGATTTGAGAAAACCAATTAAGTTGGAATTGATTTGAGTTTGAATTCAGTTTGATCTTGGAGTTGATTTTCGAAATTTGACTTGAAAGAAGGAAGTGAGGATTTGGTTCAAACTATAGGTTAGGAAAATTTTTCTAACACCCGTAAGGCATGACCTATTCCTATGGCTAACTCTTCTAAGTCTTTAGGGTTAGGTTGAGTGTTCACCTAATCACTAGAAGTGTGTCTTAAGACTAAGGAAACTCTTAGTATCTAAGAGGAGTCCTATGTCTAAGATGGAACGTTGAGAGTTCATTCTAAAAATGAGGTCAACATGCCTGGGTTTACAACAATTAGCCTAGGAAGAAACCATCGGGGACATACATCCTCCTATAGCGGAACTGATTTTCAAGATAGTCGTCGCCGTGCTATCCCACCTAGGGCTTACTCAGAGTGAATGACACTAGGGGACTTATATCAACTCAAGAGTAGTCAAGTGGAAAGGATCCACTCGGGGACTTACCTTAAACCTCAAATACACTCGACCTAGTCAGTGCATGATGGTTAGTTCAAGAAGATAGCATCGGGGCTCGCATCTTCTTAAACAAAATCATCATGAGGCAGCAACTGGTTGGGCAGTGAAGTCTACCAAACTAGCAAGGCGCTCGTTGGTTTTCAATGGTCAAGTCAGGAAGAAAGTGCGGGGACTTATATCCACCAGACAAGTGACCACTAAGGTGAAATACCAACAAGGTGGCATGTCAGCCCGACCTATAGTAGCTAATGAGTGAGTGTCATAGGGGGCTTGTTCCTACATCAAAATAGCCCGAGACAAAAGATGTGTTTATTTTTATTTGTGTTTGTGTTATAAGGAATAGGATGTGTTGATTTGATTGAAGGATTATTGTTATTACCATCATTGTTATTAAGTGAATTAACTATTTATTTTATTTCAATTAAGTTTGATTATTAATGTTAGAGTTTTATTTGATTCATTTATTATGTTTATTTAAATTAACATGTTTGAATTAGTTTGGTTGAAGGTTGAAATATTTAATGGTTAATTAATTATCTTAATCCAAATGGATGTGATTTAATCATATATTAATTACTTTAATTTTATTTGGTTTAATTTGATTAATATCAAATGATTATGTTGAATTGGTTTGTTAATCAATTTGATTTTAATTTATTTAATGATTAATTAATATTTAATTTATTTTGATTTGTTAAGTAGTTTCATATAATTAAGATTCAATACTTGGTATTGGTTTAACAAGATTAGTTTGATTTTACATTAAAGTTTCAATGATTTATTTAATTATGAGTTTAAAAAAAAATCTAATCATTTAATTGAATTTCATTAACTCGATTAGGTTCAATTATGTTTAAATTCAATTTCATTTAGGGATATATGATACTTTTCTCACTTAAGGTTTGATTACCAATCATTTGGGTATTACATCATTTTTTATTTTGATTTTGTGTTTAAATTATTTTTAGATTATGTTTTAATTAATTTCTTAATTGATTAAACTTTAATCTTAAGTGTTTATTTGGGGTTCATTAGGATTCAAAAAATCACATTATTTTCTTAAGAGTCCTAGATGTCAACTAAAGTGATTTAAGCCATTTTGAAGATTTTTGTAAATTTCTGGATTTTTATTTGATTTAGTTTATTTAAAATGGATAATCTAAATATCAAAATTTAATTTCTCCCAATCCAAAAGTTCTTTTCACTTGAGATTTTTATGGTAGATGTGTTTTAACTTTAATTTCAATCCCTAAAAATTTCAACTCAATCCGACTTATACTTTTTAGAGTAATTAATGAAACTTTAATTTTACTAAAATCTAAATTAAGCTTAAACTATTTAGTGAAATTAAGGGATTTTGGGTTTGTTTGATTTATCTCATAAAAATGAATCCAACAAGCCCTTATTTGTTTGTAATTTTTGTTAGGTATTTTATTTTTTATGAATTTTTGAAGTTTCAGGTAATTTAAGAAATTTTTTAAAATAAAAAAAAATCTGATTTTTCCACTTAGAGCAAGACGCCGCACGACGCAACATGTAGTGGTGGCGCGCGGATTGACACACGGTGCGCATGGAATGCGGAGCCAGTGCCATGTAATTGGCATGTGGTGTCGCATCAACACAATGAGCGAAAACTACACATCGCGATGCGGTTTGATCGACCGCTCGATCGATCGGATGGTCGAGATAGCGATCCAAAGGCCAAGATCGCGTGATTAGCCTGCGATCTGAGCCATCCGATCGTGCGAACAATAGGATCGGTCGGTCCAGAATGCATCCGACGATCTGAAGGACTGGATCGCGTGATCGACACACAATCTAAGTCATCCGATCCCGTGAACCATGGGATCGGATGGCTGCTACTGTCCGGCCAGCATGAATAGTAAAACTGAGGGATTGAGGAGAAAAATGAGAAATTCTAAGTGAAAAATTCTCCAAATGGACTTGTTTTCACATCGATTCGCACCGAAAAACTTCAATTTTCTAATTGGGATGATATAAAATATAAAATGCAGGATTATCTAGAATAAATTTCTAAAATCGTGCAAACAATCATCACAAATGAAGGATCCTAAGGCTGGCTATGGTTTTTGAAAGTTACCTCACTGGAGATGATTTTCGACAGCGGTGATGACCAAGCACGTTGTTGAGTGGGGGAAGAGGCCTTAGAATGAGCTTGGATGTCCACATTCACGTCAGAATGATGTATTTTCTGGTGCTTGTCATTTCCTCATTGAAATCCACCTGATTTTGATGTTTTTTGCTCAAGAGAGGTAAGGAAATGGTGGCTAGTTGCTTTGGAGCTCTTGGAGGCTGAATAGAGGTAGAAGGAAGAGAAATGAAGCCTCATTTCCCCCTCCTTTAATAGTGGCTGAAAATCCATTCTTTTTTGAATTTATTGGCTCCAAAGTGTTATCATCTTGCTTGGAGTGGTTAGGATGGATGATGGATTGACTGAGAACTTTGGATTTTTGCTCCAATCTTCTCTCTTGCTACCATATGATCAGCTCCATTGAATACAAATGTTGGGGAGGAGTTAAATACATGTGATGGGGAGAATTAAAAGATGTTGGTGGAATCCTATATGGGGGAGGATCCATGAGGGATTTAATTAGGTTGGGTTGATTTTAGGCTAATCCCAAATGGGTTTGGGTCAGGTTTGATCAGCCCATAATGGTTCATGGCTTGGTTTCAAGGGATTTGACTCAATTTGGGTCAGAGAGGTCATATTAGGTCAAATTGGTTCAAATTAGGTTAACCAATTAAAGATTAGGTTAGGTTCAAATGATAATTTGAATAGTTTTTGGTATGATTAATTTTATTTAATTTGGCTTAGAATTTATTTTAGCTCATTTGGAATCAAATGGGTCAAATGGGTCAAGTTGACCAATTTGATCAAAATTGGCCAAATTAGTTTGGGTTATGGGTTGATTTATGTTCAATTGGCTAATTGAAGATGAATGTGATATTTGGCTTTAATCAATTTAGATTTAATTTAAATTTTAGCTAATTTGACCACCCTTTAAGTTAATTTGGGCAGGTTGGGTCAAGTTGACCAATTGGTCAAATTAGACTCAATTATAGCTTTGGTCAAGTTCAATAACCAAATTATAATGAACTTGAGCCATTGGTTCTAATCAACTTTGGTTAGATCAATATGCTCATCCTTTTGTTTAAGTTGTTGAAGGAGGTATTGGGATGAATGGGTTGTATCATCCTGTTCGGCCGCAACACCTTCCAAACTCTCGTGATCCCGAAGGAGGGAACCCCTAGTGTCAACCATATGCACCTCTGCTGAGCCTTCCAATAAATCATCTTCATTGGGATCAAAGCTGACCTTTTCTTCCTCTAGGTCAGACCAGTCATACCCTATGATTTTCTTCTTCTCAATGAGATATTGTGCTACTTTATCATCTAAGGAGTGGTCCAACTATGCAGGCACAAATGATTGCAGCTGACTGGTGGTGGGATCATGCTCATGAATGGAGATACACCTGACCACCCCTGCTATTGGAATACTGATCTTGTGAGGACTACGCTCACTAGAGGATACATGCTCATGCCTGTCAACTACCATGGGTGGAGTGTTGTTGCTGGGAAGATCTATTGCCATGGGGGCAACATAACTCTCTCCTTCTCCCTTTGCTGTTATGTCCATGATCTGCTAAGGTGGTGGTGGTGATGGCACGACTATGATGCTACGAGGTCGCCACTCCCTCTTCATTATAATCCAGTAGAGGTCAGTAGAGAGCTCTACCTCGGTGGTAGATGAAATGGGATCTCTTGGCTATAGCTGGATCACCAGTGGGGCTTTCTTCTCCCCAGATGTTGTCTTCATGGCTTTAGATGGAACTATGCAAGATAAAACATGTACTAACGATGGCGTACGTGGAGTGGAGCGGTGTGATGGAGACAACACTGACTCCCCGGCTCTTCCCATGATGGGTAGTACAAATCAATAGAATATTATCGGACCCACCCATCGAGGAAATCTTTGAGGGTGGAGGCTACTGACTGCCTGGCATACCTTTGCCTATCTCTACTAGTAACATGAACTGATACACGGACCACTCTTGCCCTCTCCTGATGGATATGTTCGCCCACACTGCGATGAATAATCAATCATAAATCAAATTGGGCACCAGACTCTAACCTTCCAACTTGTAGAAATGTCTCTCAGGTAGGTGCCTCATCTGTGGAGGTGACACTATAATCCTCCTAACATCTTCCTCCATTAGATTGAAAGAGGATGGAACTTGTTCTATGTAATCAAAGGAGAAACTCCTCTTGATGAGAGACTGCTTCCATCTTCTTGGCAATGCGCATATGATGCCGCTTGATCTTGCAGCACCTATTGCGGTGTTCATTTCTTAATCTCTTCATCTTTTATTTATTCATTTGATTTGATCCATTTTTTTCTTCCTTTTGGCTTAATTTGAATGTGCTTGCTCCAAAGGCATCACATGGTACATAAGACTTGGTCTTATAACCAATGCTCATCCTAATACCCCATAACACTCATCATAATCCTAATGCAAAATTATATTAAAAGAAAGAAAGTAAATCTAACTACACCTGCAAAATAAATATTAGCTAAACACACCATACAACCCAAGCAGTTATGTGAAAAAGTTTGGGCTTAGCACCTCACACATGGGTAACCAAGCCCACCTATCCTAACTCGGGTTATGCTTAAGGGTTAAGCAACCTGCACAACAAAAGTATTTATATTTTATTTAGTGGCACCTTAAGCACAACCCTCTACAAAAAACATGATTAGTCTAATATCAGCCTAACATCTAGACTGTGAGGCATACACCCTAACATCCAGTCTAAAATAATACATCACAAAATAACCATACATCAAACCATACACCGCCCAAATATAAAACTAGAAATATTGACTTAGTCTAATGTGTGTGAATTAAAGCTTATGTGGCATGTCCTAACTAGGCTTTAGAGTTATAATTTGCTAAGTATGAGGGATTTGATTTATAAATGGGTTGATTTTTCCTTAAATGATTTAATTGATCTAATATTTTACTTAGTGTTTTCTTTTATTTCATATAGCCTACACTTAGCAACTAAGTGTTATAAAGAGAAGAAAGAGAGGGAACCTCTCTTTCATTCCTACCTTAAGTCACTTCTAAAGCAAGTTAATTATTCAATTTTCTTTAGTGAATGGCTTATTATGTGTTTTAATTAATCCTAAGTTTAGGTTCACTCTAAATGACCTTATTTAATAAGAAAGATATCTTAAGATTAATTAAGATGAATTACTATCACATAACACATGTTTATTCATTTCTTTCCATCATCTATATCATGCATATGAGTAAATCCTAAGCATACATATACATGCAATTTCTATTTTTAGCATACTTGAACGATGAATGTAAAGAAGTATGTTTAGAATTTAAATGTTTCATTTGATTGAATTATGAATGCATCCCTTTTTAATAAAAAAGAGTGATTTTTTTATCTATTTGATAGATACACATTCACATATATTAAAGTTTTAAGTGAGTACATTGACATTATTTTCTACATCAATGGTGTAAGATACAAGACCAACTTAGGGATACTTAAAGCCTCGCAAACCCAGGGTGTCCAGACTAATATACCAGTTTTCTTAGATACATGTAGACGCATAAACAACTATAAGGATAGGATAATCCATGCAAAAGTTATGTTTGATTATTCATTTGCCACATTACACATACACATGTATAAGAGTTTTAAGTGAGTACAACACCATTATTTTCTGCACCAGGGGTGGGTGACTTAAAGCCTCACCTCTGTGGTGTTCAGACTAATATACTATTTTTTTCAGATATAGATGAATGTATAAAAAAGAACCACAACAAGAAGAAGAAGTCATGCAAAAAATCATATTTTATTTGCTTATAAAATTTAAATATGAGATATGAAATTCTTCTTAAGTCTTAACATGAAAATGCATAGGAATAGATTTAGACAAATGTTGTGTTCTTTTCAAATGAACTATACATTTGTAACTCCTATGTGAATCCATGTAAAGTAAGGAAAGAGAGCTTCATATTGCATATTTTATATTATCAACACATGCAAACTTATAATTATTTGTAATTAACAATCACTCCATTTATTATAATTGATTTATGAGCTTTTGAAAAAAACATTTGATTTAATAGTGATAATAGCCACACCTATTTTTCATTTAAATCACCACATGCAATTTGACATAAAAGGAATCATTTCATTTAGTTAACTTTAAGAGAAACGAATGCATGATTACATATGGCAAGCAACATTTAACATAATTGGAAAGAAATAAAGGAACATAAGCACATAATCTCATTCATTCCAATTAATTCCTAAGGACAATCATACTAAATAAAGCCATTTAAAATAACCAAAGCTCTTTAATGTTATTTCATCTTTATGTCTGATTTAAGGAAAGTGAAATAGGTTTGCTGGTCCTAAACCCATTCCCTATGTGTGAGTTAATTTTGGTTTAAGGAAGAAGAAATTAGGTTTATTTTAGTGTTTAATTAGGAATTAAGTGGATTAATTAACTCTTACCTACATCACCTTAAGTTAATTAACTAATTAATAATGAGAAAATATGATATGCAAACACATGGAAAGTAAATTTGCAATGCTCCTAAGAAATGATAGGTGTCTAATGCAATTGGCTCATGATTAATAATTAATTAGGCTTATGAGATCTCACTTAACTACTTTTATGGTTTTCTCACAAACGTGATCTAACCATAATTTCATTGTCTCCCCCTTTGGGTTAATGAACACCCAAAGAGCTATCAAAGATTAAATTAGATAAGTTTTGGAATGATTATGATTTCAATTTAATTAATTAAGTCATTTAATTAATAAATTAAACCATTAATTAATCCCAAATTAATTGATTTCAAGTCAAGTGAAGTGAACTTCAGGAAAAGAATGGAAAGAGGCCCCAATCTCATTTCCCATGTCCATTCACTATCTCACAATGATAAACAAACTTAATCAATGATTTTCTTACTGTTTAGCATGTTAATTAATCACCTAATTAATTAAAAAGGTAATTAAAGCTAAGACAACTAATTTTGTTAATTACCCAAGCGATAAATCCCAAAAAAATTATGGAGACAGAGGTCATCCCATTAATCAACCTTAGAATGTTTAAAATTAATTACTTGGGTAAACAAGGAGTAATTAAGCTAATTAAGTTTTTAGCTAAACCTTAAATTTTAATTACTATTCAAAAATAATTAGAATTAATTTTAAGTTAACCAAATCTAAAATACCTTTAACATGAGTATTTATTTGTATTTTGTAGATTTTTTTACAATTAGTTATGATTTTTCAAAGTTTCAGTTGATTAAGATAATTTTCATGAAGTTTGTTAATTTATTTTATTAAAATTAATTATTTGAAATTCAAAATTTAATATCGTTTAAATCTAGAAGAGATTTTGATTCAAAAATTTAATGGTAGGTAGATTTCAACTTCAATTTCAATCTCTGAAAATTTCAACTTAATCTGAAGTGTATTGTTAGTTTAATTAATGAAATTTGACTTTTACCAAAACTTAATTTAAGCTCAAACTATCCAACAAAATTTAGGGATTTTTGCTTTATTAAATTCCACTCGAAAAACCGAATCTAACATTCCATTGTTTAAAATTTTTCATTAAATATTCTAATTTCTATGAATTATTGAAGTTTCATATGATTTAAATAATTTTTAAAATCAAAAAATCAAGATTTTTCCACTTAACCCACTCTTGGCGGCCGACGTGGCATGGGCAGTGTGATTGGATGCGCTTCGTGGGTGGCACGCGTGGTGCCATGCAGATTGCCGTGTGCGTGGATGCGGACGCGTGAGCGGAAACCGTGGGGAAATGACATGTGGATCGATCCGCTCGATCATGGATCGACGATCTGTGGGATCCAAAGGTGGATCTCATGATCTGGGGGTTGGAAAGATGTGGGTTTGACACGATCTGAGCCGTCCGATCCCATGAATGCGGGATTGGACGGTTGCTGTTCTCTGACCGGCAAAATCGACAAAAATGCCAAAAATGGGAAATGAGGTCTGATTAGGCTCATTTTCACGTCGATCTTCACTGAAAAATTTTTATTTTATATTGGGATAAAATAAATTGAAAATTGTGATGTTTATCTAAGAAAAATTCCTAAAATCGTAAGAAAATCATTAGAAAAAGCAAGAAATCCTAAGGCCGGCTATGGATTTTTGAAGATTACCTCACCGGGGATGATTTCTAGTGGCGGTGATTATCCAAGCACACTTTTGAGTGGGGGAAGAAACCTTGAATGAGCCTAGACCTCTTTTCTTCCATTGGAATGATGCCTTCTCCAATAGTCATTACTTTCTTACCGAAATTCACTTATTGTTTATGTTTTTCACCCCAAAATCAAGTTAGAATGATTGTTGGTTGGTTTTGGGAGTTTTAAGAGATGGAAAAGAGAGTGGGAGGAGAAGTTTTGCTGCCTCTAATTCCTTGGTTTCAGAAGTGCTGAAAATCCCTTATTTTGTTTGATTTTTGGCTCCAAAATGTTGTCATTTGGCTTTGGATGGTCAGGAATGGAAGGGAATCATCTTAGGTGGCTCATTTTGGTAGGATAAGGCATAGAAAGTGGCTGTCATGAAGGACAAATGGGTGTCCTAGCAAGGGGAGGTGGAAGTCTTCCATTCCAAATGTTCCAATGGGAGAGGTGAGATGAATTCACCTCCTATGAGTCATGGCTACCTCAACCACCTCTTGGGTCAAATAATAAGTGTCCTTGGTGCCTATGTGGACCAATGGATGAGTGCAAAGTGACCAAAGAAGAGAAATAATCACTTCAGATGATGGACAATCAAAGCAGACATCCTCAATCAAGACCAAGACTAGGATTCAGTACAGTGGGTCCAGTCGATGATGACAATCATTGCCTAGTCATCACCAATCACTTGGAATCTGATAGGTTCTTTCCAAATCATGTTAACTCATATGTGGAGGTGTGTTTAGAAACTTTAGATGATCCAAATGATCTTGAAATTAGAGATGCACCACCCGAGTTCAAAGAGGAGATCATATCAACCATCGACGAGCTCAAAAAAAATCAACTTGGGAATTTAAGACAATCCACGTATGATATACATCAATTCATTATTGAATGATACTGAAATTGATGACTTAGTTAGGCTATTGATTGAGTTTAAGGACTGCTTCGCATGGAGTTATGAAGAGATGCCTGGTTTATCTCCTAGCATGGTAGTCCACAGCACAACCTAGAACTTAATCATCAAGCTCCTAGATGCATGTGATTAGACATTGAATAACAGGTCACTTCTAAAATTAAGAAATTGATTGATGCTGGCTTTATCAAGAAATAAAAATATCCTACCTAGTTGGCCAGTGTCATCCCAATTAAGAAAAAGAATGGTCAAATTCACATATGCATCGATTTTAGGGATCTAAATAAGGCATGTCCAAAAGATGAATTTCTACTACCAATCTTGAAACTGATGGTGGACATTACCTCATCTCATGTAGTCTTCTCTTTCATGGATGGCTCATATGGTTATAACCAAATAAAGATGGCTCCTGAAGATGAAAGGAACACTGCATTCCCAACCCCGATCAAAATCTTTTGCTATAGGATCATACATTTCAGCCTTAAAAATGCTGGTGCTACCTACTAGCGGGCTATGACTCAGATCATCAATGAACTTATTCATCATCAGGTTGAATGTTACGTTGATGATCTTATATTCAAACTTAAAGAAAAGGAAGACCATCTTTTTTACTTGAGAGTAGTTTTCGAACATTAAAGATAATATAATCTCAAATGAATCCCCTTAAGTGTGCATTCAGAGTAGCTTTAAGAAAATTCCTTTAGTTTGTTGTTTAGCACCATGGAATAGAAATTGATCCAATGAAGATCAAGGCGATATTAGAAATGTCTCCCCCTAAAACTCTAGCTCAACTCAAATCATTCCAAGGGTGGTTGTCATATTTAAGATGCTTCATTTCCAACCTATCAGGGAGATGCTAGTCATTTTTAGTACTTGTCAAAAAGGATGTCAAGTTCAAGTGGGATGATAAGTGCCAACATGCTTTTGAATACATCAAGCACTACCTGATGATGCCGCCAATTTTAGTAGCCCCTATCATGGGAAAGCCATTGATATTATACACTGCTACATTAGATGACTCCCTTTGTGCTTTGTTTGCCCAAACTAATGATGAAGGGAAAGAGAATGTACTTTACTATCTTAATCATTGTATAATACCTGCAGAGGCAAACTATCCACCTATTGAAAGCACTGCCTAGCTTTAATCTTTGCATCCCAAAAGCTATGGCATTACATGCTTTCTCATAAAGTGAACTTAATCTCTAGGATTATTCCACTTCAATATCTCATGGCATGGTCGACGTTATCTAGATGGTTGGCATGTTAGTCCATGATTTTGTCATAATTTGATATCACTTCCGTACCCCTCTATGTGGTGAAAGGACAAGAACTGGCAGATTTCTTAGCCGCTCACTCACTTCCTGTTGATTCTTCATCGAGTGCCGACCTCCCCAATGAACAAATCTTGAACTTAGGGGACACTAGAATTCATCATTGGGAGATAGATTTTGATGGTGCGGCTTCCTTTCAAAAGGGAGAAGAACCACAATCTACTCATCCTAGGAAGGCAGGGATAGGAATAGTTATCCTAACTCCGGACCGTAATGTGATGAGATTCTCATATTATCTGTCCAATCCATGCACCAATAATGAAGCTGAATATGAGGCTCTGCTTGTTGGTCTAGAGTTAGTCAACACACTGTGAGTCCAGAGCATCAACATCTTCGGGGATTCTCAATTAGTTATCAACCAAATTTCTATGTCTTACAAAGTTCTAAAGCATAAGCTCCATCATTACCACAAGTATACCATGGAGTTGCTAGCCCAAATCTCAGAGGTTACCATCTATAAGATTCCTCGAGGAGAAAACACAATAGCAGATGCATTAGCCAAGTTGGCCAAAGAGACAAGTCTTATCCCTTATTGATGCTGAACTCATCAAGAGACTCTCTCTTAAACGGGAGGTTGTTGTTGCCAAAAAGGATGAAGAATTAGTTTGGAGGCAACCATTCATGGATTATCTAAATATAGGCAAACTACCTCAAGAGAAGTCACTAGCCCACCAGGTGAAGCAGAAAGCCCTTTCATAACCTCTCGTGGATGACACCTTGTATTAGCAGTCCTTCAATCATATGTGGTTACGTTGTTTGGACAAACACGAAGCCCATAAGATCATGACTGAAGTACACTCAAGTTTATGCAGAGCACATCAATCTGGTCTAAAGATGAAAGCTAAACTCAAGATATTGGGATATTATTCTCCCTCGATGATCATATACTACATGAATGTAGCTAGGAGATGCCACCAATACCAGGTGCATGGTGTGGTCTTACACCAACCACCTAACATTCTACATTTTACATTGGCCTCATGGTCGTTTGAGTGTTGGGGTACCGACACAGTGGGTATGATCGATCCTCCTTCTACCAAGGGTCACTGATTCATTCTAGCTACTACCGACTAATTTTCTAAGTGGGCAGATGCGATCCCACTCAAAGAGATCACAACTCAGCATGTGCTCCAATTTTTTAGGAACTATATCATATATAGGTTCGAGGTGCCTCTATGAATTATATCTAATAATGGTACTACATAGATATTCTACCATATACTACCCAAGGGCAAATGGCTTAGCAGAAGCCTTCAACAAAACTCTCATCCCTATATTAAAAAAGACACTTGATGATAACAAGCAGTAGTGTCATGAACAGTTAGTTCAAGCCTTGTGGGTTTACTGTATCACATATAGAACTCTAACGTAATCTGCCCCATTCTCCTTAGTGTATGGTTTTGAAGTAGTTCTACCATTAAAGGTCTAACTCCCATCATTAAGGATAGCTGTGGGTAGTAAAATCACAATGGAGCAGAACACAAAGTTGCGGTTAGAAGAGCTCAAAGGTGTGGAGGAGAGACACCTCTGGGCATGCTAGAACCTCGAGTTGTACAAAGCCAAAAAAATTCAAGCTCATAATAAATTGGTCTGTCCCAGAGCTTTTCAAGTAGGAGAGCTTATTGTAGTTCTAAGGAAACCAATTTTTGCTTGTCAAAAAATGGGAGGCAAGTTTGAACCCACTTGGGAAGACCATTTTGCTATAGAGAAAGCCTACCAAGGAGGATCTTATTAGCTTATAAATTGTAGAGTGCCCAATGCTTCCAATAAATGGGATCTACCTAAAGAAATACTATTCATAAATCATGTTTGAAAATAATCATCAATAAAATTTCTTTCATCTTAAAGCCCATCTCTTCATATTGGTTAGAAATATCTTTGCTTGCGAATCCACCACGATGTGTTTAGGGTAGGTGTAAGGAACCCAAACGGTGTCCTATCCTTTAACAACATAGCACCAACACAAACTATGCATAACCACATATAAAACGAACACATATCTTTTATCTCAGGCTATTTTGATGTGGGATAAAGCCCCATATGGCTCTCACTCATTAGCTACTCTAAGTCGAGCTGGAATGCTACCTTGCTAGTGTGTCATCCCATTGGTTACTTGTCTAGTAGATGTAAGTCTACAAGCTTTCTTCCTAACTTGACCATTAAAAGCTGACGAGAACCTTGTTTTGTTTAGGTGTTCTGTTAACCTACAAGAGAATGTAAGCTACTTCTTCTTGAACTAGACATCATACACTAACTGGTCGAGTATATTTGAGGCTTAGGATAAGTCCCCCAATGGCTCCTTTCCTCCTGACTACTTCAAGCCTGGGTTTAGTCCTTACATAGGACTCCCCATTTTGGTAGTCACCTTAAGTTGGGTAGTATCTTTCTCTCCTATGACAGACTATCCCGGTGATCATTTTCATCTATATGAGGATGTAAGTCTGCAAGACTTCTTCTCAGATTGATCATTTCAAACCGATGGGCACCTTAGGTTGGTTCATTATTGTCATGCTGATGGTGACCCACTTGGTGGATACACCACTCATGGCAGATGTAAGTTTACAAGCATTCTCCCAGAGTTAACCATCATATATCTTATAGGCTTTCTTTTATAAGGTTCTGTATAAAGCTCCTAACGACACCTCCCCTATGGGCACTCTATTTGGATCACGACTTTAGCAACCCCATTTAGACACTAACCCGATTGCTCTTGGATTGGACAGTCCCCCATTCCTAGTAGCCACCCCTGTGGTTGGAGAATTTATCTTGTGAATATGCAGATTCTCCCTTGGTCCAGTAAATTTGATATAGGACTAGGTTGATATGAGCTGCTTCTCAGTGTGGTCCCTCGCACACTAACATGATCCACATAAATATATAAACAAAATTATATATATATATATATATATATATATATATATATATATATATATATATATATATATATATATATATATATATATATATATATATATATATATAGTGATTAGTAGCAAAACCCCCAGTGGTACCTTTTACCAAGAAATCATCCTATCTTTAGGGTAGTGTCAGCAAAACTCTTTATAGGAATCGCCTGACTACGTTAGAGTGGAGATAAGTCCCTGGGTCGGCACTCTCTCAGTACTCGCCCTTAGGTCAAGTCCAACTTGTTGTACCACCAACAGGTCACCCTGGTGGCGGTCTTCAATTTGGAAGATATAAGTCTAGCACGCATTCTTTCCAGCACGACTGTTGCACGCCGACGGGCAACTTTAGGTCAGGTTCAATTTGTTGTACTATCAACCGATCACCCTAGTGGTTCCTATTTCAAGAAGTTGTATGTCAACAAGCTTTCTTTTTAACTTGATCATTGCACACCGAAAGGCACCCCTTAGGTTAGTTAGCTCTACCCCACGGCCAGTAGACTATCCCTTTGGATTTGTAAATCTAAGATAGAGCTTGACTGATATTAGCCCCTTCTTAGTAGATCCATCACACACCGATAGGGTCCATCTAAAATGAAATTTATCTTGATAATTTTTTACCCGATATGAGTCCACAGTGGCATTCGTTCAATAATTGCCTTAGGTTGTTGATTTGTTATGTTGTCAACCGATCACCCCAGTGGTTCCTTATTCAGGATGTTATAAGTCTACAAGCTTTCTTCCTAACTTGATCATTGAATACAAAAAGGCAACCCCTATGTTGGATAGTCCTACCTGATGGCCGGTAGATTATCCCTTTGGATTTGTAAATGTAAGACAGGCCCAGGATGACATAGCCCCTTCTTAGCAGATCCATCACACATTGAGAGGGTCCATTTTATTCAATCCATCATCCTCCCTCCAATGGAGTTCGATTCAATCCACCCACCTTATCTCTAGCGGATCTGAGATCATATCTCTAGTAGATGTATCCTCAAAAATCAAAATCACATCCTCTCCTTAGTGGAGGTTTAGATCATAAGCCAACAAATTAAATTCTCATCCCTAGTGGATGCCCCGCCAATCAAATCATATCAAATTCCTCCTTAACAAGGCGTGAATCATATCCTCTCCCTAGTTCATCCCTCATAAAATCAAATCAAATCAAATCTCTATCCCTAGTGGATAATCTGAACCTACTTCCCTAGTGGAAGGTTCATGCACTCATCCCCAACAGATCTTTTCTCACCAAGTCACATCAAACTCAAACCCTTATCTTCCATGGATAATCTAAACCTGCTTTCCTAGTAGAAGGTTCACATGCTTGATCCCTCAGTGGATCCTTTCTTCCTCTCTTTTACCCTTGGCATAAGTTGAGTTGCATTGCACTAAGATCTTGATTTCATCTACATCTCAGTTTAGGAGCAGATTATTTCTGTTAGCGCATGTAATCCTTCGGACGTTGTTGATCATCTCAATCAACAATAATAAGTGCAGTGCATAAAAACTAAACTTGAATCAAGTCAAAACCAAACCACTTTACCCAAAGTGACCTAAAAGACCCTTTTGAACCAAGTTCTAATCCAATCCAAATTGGATTGAACTAAGCTCATCCAAACCTCATATCATGATCAACAATCATCCTAGGGTGATCAGCTACCTTGAATTGGGTCAAACCAAGTCAACTTGGTCCCTTGGTCAAGTTAACCTTTACCCTCAAATGAAACTTAAACTAGCCAAAACCCACCATATACCAAATTGATTAAAACTATTGATTCAAACAAATTCATAATCAATGATTGAACATGACCAAATCCTTAATTGAACCAAACCAAATCCAATTGATCATTTGACCTAAGTTGACCCGAATTGGCCTAAATAGCCAAAATGGGTCAAATCATGATTTAACCTAAATTGATTGCAACCAATGGCTCAAGTTCATCCCAAATTACATATTGAACTTGTCCAAAGTCACAATTGAGCCCAATTTGACCAATTGGTCAACTTGACCCAACCTATCCCAAATTGACCTAAAGGGTGTCAAATTGGTCAAAATACAAATTAATTCTAAATTAAACCAAACCAAAACCTACAATCATTTTTAATTAACTAATTGAACATGAACCAACACCTAACCCAACCTAATTTGGTCAAAATGATCAAATTGGTCAACTTAGCCATTTGTCATATTTGAATCCAAATGAGCCAAAATCAAACCTAAGCCAAATTAATCAAAACCACTTGAACCAAAACAATCCAAATGATCACTTGAACCTAACTCAAGCCTTGGTTTGACCCAATTTGACCAATTGGTCAACCAAACCCAACATGAACCCAAATGAACTTGTTTGACCAAATGAAGCCAAAACACACAAAACCAACCCATGGGACCTAGGAGCTGGCCAAACCCAACCTAGCCTAGATCACACCCAAACTAGCCTAAATCCAAGTGGGACCTAATCCAAGGGGATTAGCCATTGGGAAAACCTCCCTAAATTAGACTCTTTCCATAAAAAGCCAAGTCCTCTATCCCATCATTTGGACAGCCATCTCAGTGCCTAATGGGGTATGCCTAGCCTTCCTAGCCCACCCTAAAATAGTTAGGATCAGCTATGGACCAAGGGGAGTTCACCTCCTCCCCTCTCAAGCCAAAACTCAGCACCCAAAGGACTAAGCCAACCCAACTCCCCATATCCTGCCTTGAGCTCCCTGCCATAACTTCCTCTAACCCTAGCGTGGAGCTGACGATGACCCCTTCGATGCATCGACGGAGATCAATCGACAGATATTTAAGGACGGATCCTGTCCATCCAGCACACACAATTGAAGGGTATAGTCCATCAATTTGAGCGAGATTGAGCATGATTCACATTAGGTGAGTTTCTTGAGTGATTTGAAATCCCAGAGAGCTTCCTAGAGCACCCCAAACCTCCCTCGATTGACCATTTCCCTCTACATGTGAAACCGATATAGGGGAGACCTCCCTTGATTCAAACCCATCCATCTCTCAACCAAACTCCAATTAAACTTACACACACCTTCACCACACCTAATCGAGCTATACCAAACCATTTTCCAAGCTTACAAGTCACCGGAGATAGGAGTTCGACCAAGACTAAATGCCGAATAGGAGGAGCTTGGCCTTGGGAGCAATATGCCTCAAATCAAAGCTCGAGTTTAACAGGGCTTCGTTTCTACCAAACAAAGCTTCCTCAATTGTTAGAACCACTGGTCATAAGCTCCGATGAGGTAATTCTTCAAAATTGATCCTTGAATGAAAATGTGTTGATCCTTTCTGAAGGAAACTTACATTTAAGCTCATCCTTGCTGTTGGATCCTTGTGGATCCTTCACATCAAGATGTGGGTTGAGTTTGGAGTAGATATGAGCTTGGATCGAGGGATCCATGGCAGACGAACTCTGTCTCCCATCACTCATAGGAGATAGATCATGAGCCATCCATTCCACATGATTGGAATAGACGGCTTTGATTAGATCACGTGTACATCCCTTGATTTTTTTTTTCATTCAAAACAAAACGCATCCATCGACGGTCCACTGGAAAGCATGTCCACTGTAATCTGAGTCAATGTCTCGATGTGACAACTTAAATATCCTATCCCATCACACAATATTGAAAGCACGCCATGTCAGCAGCGACGTGGCATCTACCGGATTAGGGGTTTAATTAGATTAATTAATCTATTTTTAAGCCTGAACTTCTAATATTCATAACTAATCATAGACAAATCCAGAAAATGCAAATAAAGGCTCCTTTTAAAATTATTTCAGAGGAAAATCCAAAAAAATTATTATCAATTAATTTTAAATAGTAATTTTTGGTTAATTAAGGTTTAATTAAAAATTTAATTTGCTTAGTTACTCTGTGAATAATTATCTAATTAATCTCAAACTTTCCAAAAATATTTAGGGGGATGACCTCTGCCTCCCAATTTTTCTTGGGATTTATTGGATAGTTAATTAGGGAAATTAATGAATTAAGCCTTAATTACTCTCCTACCTTCATTAATAATAATTAAGCAAATGAATAGTGGATTCATTAATTAATTTAGTTATTATCCTCTGTTAATAGTGGGAAGTCTTAAGAAAGTGGTTTGGGTTCACTCCTTACAACCATTTCATTAAGCCTCTTCATTTATTTCAAATTAATTAAAGCTTAAAAAATTAATTAGCCACTTGATTAATCAATTAAGACAAAAGGGAATCTAGTTATTTCAGAGCCTAATTGAGTGTTTGAAATGACTTAGGGATTATGAATAAGGCATATTCCTTGATCTTATTCCCTAAGTTAATCTCATCATTCTAATTAAAGCATAATCAAAGGATTTAATTAACCAGTTAAGGGCTTAATTAAATTAATTTAAGATCCATTCATTCCTAACCTTAATTAATCAACCTTGGATAGTTCCTTAGATGTTCAATAGTCTAAAGAAATTTAATGAAATTATGATTAGCTTACATGTGGGAGATAATCATAAAAGTAATTAATTAAATCCTTTAAGCTTAATTAACTATTAATCAAGAGCCAATTACATTAGGCCCCTTTCATTTCTTAGGAACATTACTAATTTACTTTTCATGTGGTTTCATATCTTGTTGGCTCATCAATAATTAGTTAATTAACTTAAGGTGATATATGTAAGGGTTTAATTAATTAATTTAATTCATACCTCAACCTAATTAAGCCATAAAATCAATTTAATTACTTTTATTAAATCAATTTAATTGCTTTTATTAAATCAATTTAACTCACACATATGGGAATGGGTTTAGGATTAACAAACCTCTTTCACATCCCTCAAATCAAATCAAACATAAAATTAAAAATGGCTCTAAGAAACTTTAATTTATTTTAAATAAGCTTGTTTAATGTGATTATCCTTAGGAATTAGTTGGATTGAATGAAATTATATGCTTGTGTTGCTTTATTTGTTTCCAATCATGTTAAAATATTGTATGCCACTTGTAGTCATGCATTCATTTCTTTTCAAAAATTAATTAAATAAAATGATATCTTTTATGTCAAATTTGCATGTGTTGACTTAATTAGAAATATTTGTGGCTATTATCACTATTAAATCTCAAATATATTTTCAAAAGCCTATTATTGAATGATATATATATATATTATGACTTTACCTATGTATATATATGAGGCACATGTGAATATAAGCTTGGTGTATGAAGTGAAGTCTCTTTCTTACATTCATATGTTGATTTTCATAAGTTTGAATATTAATGGGTATATTAGTCTGGACATCACGGGGATGCACAACTTTAAGTAGCCCCAAAGATATTCCTACCTCACTCTCCTAGTGCGGAACAATGGCGACATACCTATTTGATTTCATTCTTATGCACCTTGGCATTAGAATTTAGATAAAGTTTTAATTCATTTACACAAATAAATTAAATAAACCAAATTCTACTTTTGCATAATTTTCTATTTTTATAGTTGTTTGTACATTCATATGTATTTAAGAATAGCGGGTATATTAGTCTGGACATCTGCGGGATGCACGACTTTAAGTAGCTCCAAGAAGGTTCCTACCTCACTCCTCTGGCGTAGAATAATGGTGACGTACTTGCTTAAAATTTTCATACATTTGAATGTGTATTTAGCTAATGAATGAAAACTCCCTTTTTCTATTAAAAAAGAAATGCATTCACAATTTGTTCAAGCGATTGGTTTGATTAGTCATATGATTTAGAGTTCTTTTCTTATGCTTTTGTATAAGAATTTATATAGAGCTTTAAATTAATATGACAAAATAATTCAACCAAATGAAACATCAATTCTAAGTATACTTGCTTACATTCATCATTTTAAGCTGTTAAGATATAAATTGCATGTATGTTATGTTTAGGACATAATCATATACATGTTATATATGATCGAAATAAACAAATAAACAAACATGTGTTATGTGATAGTAATTCATTCCAATTAATCTTAAGATGCATTTCTTATTGAATGAGATTATTTAAAGTGAACCTAAACCTAGGACTAATTAAAATATGAAATAAGCCATTCACTAAATAGAATTGATTATTAATTTGCTTTAGATGTGACTTAAGGTAGGGATGAAAGAGAGTGAGCCTCTCTTTTCTTCTCTTTATAACACTTAGTTGTTTAGTGTAAAGCAAATGAAACAAAAGAAAATACTAAGTTAAAATTTACAAATCAATTAAACTACTTAAAGTGAAACCGCACTTTATAATTAAATGTCCTTCATACTTAGAGAATGATAACTCTAAAGCCTAGTGTTGACCTCACTGTTGGGGTGAGTTCTCAACTCCCTCATCATAGATCTAAGACTATTGTAGACATTAAGAGATCCTTAGTCTTAAGACACTTCTAGTGATTAGGTGAACACTTAACCTAAACCTAGAGACTAGAAAGCCATAGGTTATGCTTTAGGGACTTAGGAAAACTTGCCTACCCTATGGCCCCAATCCATGCTTCCTTTCTCAAACCAAACCACAAATTCAAATTCAAATTCCAAATCCAAATCATAAATCAAATTCCAACTTCAAAATATTAAGCTCATGATCAAATCCAAATGCCAAAACCTTTCCTAAGTCCTTTGATTTCATCTTATGGACTTAGCCTTAACCAAACTCAAATCAACCACAATTCAATTGACTTTCTCAAATATCAATTCAATCTCAAATCAAATTCCAACTCATAAATCAATTCCAAACCAAATAAATCAATCTTAAATCAAATCCAAGATCAAATTTCCCTCCTAAGTCTTATGAACTACTCTCATAAGCTATGCCAAATATCAATCTAAATTTTCCCAAACTCAATCAATTTCTATATAAATCAATTTTTCCTTCATTTATATTCACAAATATAAATGAAATCCAAATCCAAGTGATTGAAACCCAAAACCAAATTCAAATTCCAAAATCCCTTCCTAAGCCATATGAACTACCTTCATATGCTTAGCCAAAACCCTCTTTAAACCAAATCAAACTTGATTAAATTCTTTATAAATCAATTAATCCTTCATTTATATTTATAAATATAAATGAAATCCACCCTCCAATGACCAAAAATAAATCAAACTAAATCAACTTAAGCCCTTTTGACCTACATCCTTAGGTTTGATCAAATTTTCTTCTAAATCACTCCAAGCTCAAGTGATTTTCTCTAGAATCATTTATATCTTCATTTATGTTTCCAAATATAAATGAAATATAAATCCAAATAGCAAAAACCAAACCCAAATCAAATCAAAAATCCAATTCAAGCTTTTTTAGTCAATTTCTTGGACTTAGCCAAATCCCATCCAAATCAACTCAAAACCCATGGATTTCTTCATGAGTCCATCATTCCTTCAATCACTTACCCAAATATAAATATAAACTACAATCACCATGCCAAAATAAAGCTAACCCAAATCAAACCCAAATTAGCCCTTTTGATTTGAAACTATCATATGAACCAAAATCCACATGGCTTCAAACCATTTGCAATTGGATTTATATTTTCATCTCAAACCCACTTGTCAATACAACTAAACTTGAATCAAGCCATGATCAAACCAATTGACTCACTTAGGTCCACTTGACCCAAAGTGACCTAAGAACCCTTTTGAGCTTAATTCTAATCCAACCCAAATTGGATTGAACTAAGCCCAATCCAAACTTCATGTCATGATTGTTGATCATCCTAGGTTAATCAATTATCTTGAATTGGGTCAAACCAAGTCAACCTAGCCCGTTAACCAAGTCAACCTTTAGCCCAATGATTGAACATGACCAAACTCTTAATTGAGCCAAACCAAGTCCAATTGGCCATTTGACCTAAGTTGACCCAAATTGGCCTAAAAAGCCAAAATATGTCAAATCATAATCCAATCCAAATTGATTGCAACCAATGGTTCAAGTTCATTCCAAATTGATTGTTGAACTTGACCAAAGCCATTATTGAGCCCAATTTGACCAATTGGTCAACCTAACCTAACCTAGCCCAAATTGACCTAAAGGGTCAAATTAGCCAAAATCCAAACTAATTCTAAATTAAACTAAACTAAAGCCTACAATCATTTTCAATTAACCAATTGAACTTGACTCAATAGCTAACCCAACCAAATTTTGTCAAATTGGTCAAATTGGTCAAATTGGTCAGCTTGACCCATTTGACCTATATGAACCCAAATGAGCCATAATCAAATTTAAAGCAAATTGAACCAAACCAATCACACCAATACATTCCAAATGGTCATGTCAACCTAACCCAACTCTTAGTTTGACCCAATTTGACCAATTGGTCAACTTGACCCAACTTAACCCAATTTGACCTAAATAGGTCAAATCAAGCCAAATCAAACCAAATGAACCCCAAATCACTTGAAATTTGGGCTAACCCACTTTTGACCCATCCCAAATCTATCCAAATAAAATCCATAACCAAATGACTACTTTTCCCTTGGGTCTAGGTCATCCCATGAGATAAGACACTTGCATCTTTGGTCATTTCCTCCCCTTGGCTACTTGGCACACATTCATAGGCCCACTTTGGCACCAAGGACTGTGACTGACCTGACCCAAAGGTGGTTGGGTCAGCCATGACTCATGGGGAGATGAAATCACCTCCCCATTCCCATTGGAGCATTTCAAACTACCAAGGACACCCACTACTCCCATGGCAGCCACCACCCACCCTTCCTCCACTCATAAGAGGCCAAGTGGAGTGATTCTTTGCCCAAACTGAGCTCCCCATGGTGACCATTAGCCAAAACAATCATCACCATCCAAGCCAAGCAAGGAGTGGGTATACCCCCCCCCCCCCTCATTCTCACTCAAACTTTCCATTGCTCAAACCTCCACCAAAATTCAATTAACTTATCACACACCATCCTTAGACCTAGATGAGCCGAAATGAATCGCTTCTCGTCGCCTCCAACCACCGAAAGTGGGACTTTGACCAAGGTTAATCACTTACATGTTATGGGTTGGTCTTTCGAGCAAACCAAACCAAATCAAACCTCGTGTAGCTCAACAGGGCTTTATTTCTACCAAACGAAGCTTCTTTAATCGTTGGAACTACCAGCATAAGCTCCGGTGAGGTATGTCATTAAAACAGATCCTTAGCTTAAAATAAGTTGGTCATTTATGAAGGAAACTTGCATCTCATGCGATCTCCATCATTGGATGTGTTTGTTGTGCTTCTCTGAAGGTGTGGGATCAATTTGATCTCCATTCAAGCTCGGGTGAGCTCAGATCAAGTGACGATCGATGAACGGTATCCATCTCTCACCGCTCCGGAGGAGACAGATAATGGACTGTCCATTACACATGATCATAATGAATGGTCCTGATCTAATCACGTGTAGAACCCCTTATTTCTCCTTTAATCCACTCATTTAATCATGGCCATCCGATCTCAGATCAAATGGCCCACATGAAAATGCATTCCGCCGCCATCCGTGTTGGCATTGGATGTGATAACTTAAATAACAAATCCCATCGAGCCATGTGGAAAGCGTGTCGCATCAGCATCCACGTGGCATCGATTAGGGGATAAATAGGTTATTTAATCCATTCTTAATGCTAAAATTTCTAAAATTCATAACTAATTATAGAAAAATCCAAAAAATACAAATGAGGGCTCATTTTAAAGGCATTTCATAGGAGAATCCATTAAAATTATTATTAATTAATTTTGAATAGTAATTTCTTCATTAAGGTTTAATTAAAAATTAAATTAGTCTAATTAATCTCTCATTAATTAACCAATTAATTTTAATTTTTCTAGAGATGTTTAGGGGGATGACCTATCCCTCCCCTATTTCTCTTGAGATTTATTGGATAATTAATTGGGAAAATTAATGGATTAAGCTTTAATTACTCTCTTTTCTTAATTAATGATAATTAAGCAAATGAACAGTAAATTAATCAATCAAGCTTATTAACATCTGCTAATGGTGATGAAGTTTAGGAAATGGACACCCCCCTTCCAATCTTTTCCAAGTCTTCTCCATTCCCTTCTTAAATAAATAAATAATTAAAACCCATTAATTAATTAATTAACAAAATCAATCAAAATCCAAATTATACTTGAACTTTAATTAACTAATTAAAAGGATTTAGGGATTGAGACTTAGGTTGCCTTCTATATCTCTTTCCCTAAGTCCATTTCATATAATTGATTAAGGATAATTAAGATTTAATTAGATTAATGAACTTAATTTTATTAAATTCTCTAATTAACTCTTGGGTAGCTATTTGGGTGTTCAATAACCTAAAGAGAGAGCTAATGAAATTATGATTAGCTCACTTGTGTAAGTAAACCATAAGAGTTAAGTGAGCTCCTTATGCTTAATTAATTAATACTATGAGTTAATTGCATTAGCCTTTTCATCTAATGTATATTTTATTTACTTTTCTATGTGGTATTATATTAGCATAATTATTTCATTTCAATTGCCTTGGGTGATATTAGTAAGGGTTAATTAATTGATTTAATCCATGTTTAACTTAATCAATCCATAAAATCAACCTTATTGCTCTTCATTAAATCGTATTAACTTACACATATGGGAATGGGATTAGACCAGCAAACCTCCTTTATGTTTTATAAATTAAATTCAGATAGAAAATCAAAGATGGCTTTAAGAAACTTTAGTTTATTTTAAATAAGCTTGTTCAATGTGATTGTCCTTAGGAATTAGTTGGATCGAATGAGATTATGTGTTTATGTTCCTTTATTTCTTTCCAATCAAATTAAAATATTGTAAGTCACTTGTATTCATGCATTCATTCCTTTCAAAAATTAATTAACTAAAAATGATTTCCTTTATGTCAAATTTGCATGTGTTGACTTAATTACAAATATGTGTGGCTATTATCACTACTAAATCTCAAACATACTTTCAAAAGCTTCTTAATGAATAAGAATATGTGTTGTTACTTTAGTTATATATATAAATATATGTTCGTATTCATGGTCTTGATGAAGTAATGGCAGGTGAATTAATAGAATTTGAAGAGGGTACCATAGGTATTGCTCTAATTTGGAATCAAATAATGTTGGTGTTGTATTAATGGGTGATGATTTGATGATAAAGAGGGAAGCTTGGTAAAAGCAACAAGAAGAATCGAGATCTGAGCGGTTTTTTTAGGTCGTGTTCATAAATGCTAAACCTATTGATGGGAGAGGTGAAATTTCATCTTAATCTCGGTAATTGAATCTCCTTCCCGTATTATTTCAGACGCGTTCCATATATGAGCCCCTTCAAACGGGACTTATTGCTATTGATTCAATGATTCCTATAGGATTCGGGCAGCGAGAATTAATTATTGGAGATAGACAAACTAGCAAAACAGCAGTATATATAGGAAGTGCATGTGAATATAAACTCATTCTATGAAGTGAAGTTTCTTTTCTTATATTCATATGTTGATTTGCATAAGTAAGAATGTTAGCGGGTATATTAGTTTGGACATCTCAGGGACGCATGGCTTTAAGTAGCCCTAAAAAGGTTCCTACCTCACTCCCTTGGAGTAGAATAATGGTGACGTACTTGCTTAAAACTCTTATACATTTGTGTGTACATTTGGCTAATGATTGAAAATCTCCTCTTCTACTAAAAATAAACATGCATTCATATTTTGTTCAAGTGGTTGAATTAATTAACCATATAATTTGAAGTTCTTTTCTTATGCTTTTGTATAAGAATTTAGATAGAGCTTTAAAATAATATGACAAAATAATTCAACCAAATGAAACATCTATTCCAAATGCATTTACTTACTTCCATCATTCAAGTATGCTAAGATATAAATCGCATGTATAGGTATATTTAAGACTTAACCATATGCATGCTATATATGATGGGAAGAAATAAGCAAACATGTGTCATGTGATGATAGTTCATTTCAATTAATCTTGTGATGCCTTTCTTATTGAATGAGTTTATTTAAAGTTAACCTAAACCTAAGATTATTTAAAACATATAATAAGTCATTCACCAAAGAGAATTGTCTAATTAATTGGTACTAGAAATGACTTAGGGTAGAGATAAAAGAGAGAGATCCTCTCTTTCCTTCTCTTTACAATATTTAGTTATTTTTTGTAGGTCATATGTAACAAAACAAGTCATAAATTAAAACTTTATAAATCAACTAAATAACTTAAAGTGAAACCACCCTTTAAATTGAATTTTTCTTGCTTAAAAAATTATAACTCTAAAACCTAGTTAGGACATACCATAGAAGCCTTTATACACACACATTAGATTAAGTCACCACTTCTAGCTTTATGTTAGGATGGTGCATGGTTTGATTTATGTTTTATTTTTTGATGTAATATTTTAAACTAGATATTAGGGTGTATGTTTCGTAGACTAGATGTTAAGCCGTTATTAGCCTAATCATGTTCTCTTGCAGGGGATTGTGCTTAAGGGGCCACTAAAAAATAAATATAAATGCTCTCTTTGCAGGTCGCTTAAGCCCCTAAGCATAATCTAAGATAGGATAGGTGGGCTTGGTTACCCATGTGTAGGGTGCTAAGCCCAAATTATAAATATAATTACTTGGGTGGAGTATATGTTTAGCTAATCTCTATTTTGCAGGTGTAGCTATATTTACTATTTCCATTTAAATATAATTTTACAATTAAGAATTAGGATTAGTGCTATGGGGGGAATTAGGATGAGCATTGGCTAGAAATACTATGTCTTGTGTGCCACGTGATGCCTTGAAGTGAGCCAAATCGAAGAAGCAAAGAGGAGTAAAGAAGGCATGAAGATTTGAAGAAGATGAACCCTCCCATAGCATGTATTCATTTTTAATTATAATTATCCTTTTTCATCTGGGTTGTATAAGGGTAGAGCTTGACTATCCTTTTTTTTTGAGTTGTACGGTACCCGATCACACCGGCCTTTTATTCTTTTGTGCTAGCTATAAAATTGTTTGATGTTTTGTTTAGCTTGTGCATTAGAAATGGAATGCCTTTTCATAGTTTCTTTATGATTATTGTTTGTTGTATGGCCTAAATGCTATTAGGCTCTTAGGAAAAAATAAATTTTCTACCAAACTACAACTCATAATTAAATTTCTAGAAAACTCATAACCTCACATAAAGCTTAGGATATAATTAAGATAATTAAAAGATTTAGAAACCCCTTAGCTGTATGGTTGTATGTCTAATATCATACATGCATATTTTTTCACTCTTGAAAATAGGAAATTTCCATCCTTGCATAATAGGGGAATGCTTGACCTATGAGGGCATCCCTTATAGTGGAAAATATCCCTTTCTCACTGATTTAGCCAATAACTCTATTTCATCATACATTTAAGAATATAAAAATCCTATAGCCTATGTCAAAATGAAGTGTTAAATATAAATAAAAATTGAAAATATTTGCATTAGATTAAATCATTACTCATACCACTCATGCTCTGGTCTCTTTAAGGAGTGGGTTTAAGGACTTTAGTCTCTTTCTAAATAATAACAACCTAACTATCTTGTAATTTATATGACTTGATCACATAAATTTAAAGCGTAGGAGGAGTTAACTGGCTACCACTCTAGATGGTTGTAAGTCCAACAGTCTAGTGATTTATCCTCTCTTGTGGAGGTAAACCATACACTTAGATTTAGGTATGCTTTGGTTCTTACTAAAGTTCCCTAGATTTAGGATCCAAGGTTGCTATTTCATTCAGGCTACTAGCATAAATCCTCACCTCTTAGGCATTTCCAAAATGTTAGGTTGTGGGATTATAAACCCTAGCTTTTTAATAAAATGTCAACTTTAATAAAATCAATCTTTTCAATTTTAAAGATATAAAGCCCAACTAAAGAATAGATTGGAATGTTCACTAGACCTCATAGTATCATGAGCATTCCCTACTCATCTCTCTTTGGATTTGATAATAAGTCTCTCCTTTTTTATCTATCCTTATTGATTTTCCAAACATAGCCAATTTATTGATAGTTCTATTTTTGAATTCTTTGGAGATAATAATTGCCTACTTTAATCGAGAGTATTCCTAAGGAACTCACCTTTCTTAGTTAGTAATTAACTCCCCTATAGAGAACTTTAGGACCCCATTTAAATAAACTTTACTTTATTCATCCATGTAAAGTAAGGGAAAAATCTATGGTGCATTCGACGACTCATCATGCCTTAGGAGTCCTTATTAAATGATCAGGTCCATCATAAGGTAGTGACTTTTATCTTTTGATATAGTGCACTATTCCTTGATGTTGCACTCAAACATCTTAATAACTACACCCTCAAATCTGCGTGGTGTCCCCCATACACATAATCAAAAATACACATTAGATTATGGCACCACTTATAGCTTTATGTTAGGGTGGTGTATGGTTTGATGTATATTTATTTTATGATGTATTATTGGATACTGGATGTTAGGGTGTATGCTTCATAGACTGGAAGTTAGGTTGTGATTAGCCTAATCATATTTTTTGCAGGAGATTATGCTTAAGGGGTGCTTAAAATAAATATAAATTCTCTCTTTTGCAGGTTGCTTAACCCCTAAGCATAATATAAGTTAGGACAGGTGGACTTGGTTACCCATGTAAGGTGCTAAGTCCAAATTATTCATATAATTACTTGGGTTGTATGGTGTGTTTAGCTAACACTTATTTTGCATGTGTAGTTAGATTTAATTTTCCATTCTTTTAATGTAATTATGCATTAAGAATTTGGTTAAGTGTTGTGGGGGTTAAGAATGAACATTAGCTAGAAGGTTTAATCCTTGGGTGCCATGTGATTCCTAGAAGCCTACCAAATCAAATGAAGCAAATCAAAATGAAGAAATGGAGGAAGCATGAAGACTTGAGACCTCCCATAACACTTATCATTTATAACTTGTAATTATTCTTTAATATACAAGGTTG
Organism: Cymbidium sinense; assembly: GCA_021442155.1. NCBI lineage: Eukaryota > Viridiplantae > Streptophyta > Magnoliopsida > Asparagales > Orchidaceae > Cymbidium > Cymbidium sinense. Next base: position 5,922,339 of record CM038233.1, on the reverse strand, counting down.
TATAAGGGTAGAGCTCGGCTACCAATTTTTCTTTTTTGGTTGTACGGCGGTACCCAACCGCACCGGCCTGTTATTCTTTCACATTGAGTTTATAAATTGATTTATGCTTTATTTACATTATGTAATAGAAATGGCATGTATTATCTTAGTTTCTTCATGTATGATGGTTTGATGTGTGGCCTGGATCCACGTAGGCTCTTAGGGAAAAATTAATCTTTCTACCCCAACTACAACTCATAACTAATTTTACAAACAACTCTGTTGACATGACTTTTGGAGTGAGTTCTCAATCTCCTCATCTTAAATCTAAGACTCTTCTAGACACTAAGAGCTCATTAGTCATAAGACACTTCTAGTGATTAGGTGAACACATAACCTAAGTCTAGAGACTTAAAAGGGTTAATCATAGGACTAGGCTATGCCTTAGGGATTAGGATAACCCTCCTACCCTACAACCCAAATCCAAACCAAATTCACCCTATCAAACTTACAATTAAACTCAATTTCAAATCCAAATCCAAATCTAAATTCAACTCTAAATGATTGAAACTCAAAATCAAGTCAAATCAAAATCCTTCCTAAGCCTTATGATTTATCTTATGGATTAGCCTTAGCCAAATCCAAATCAATGCAAATTCAATTGATTTTCTCAAAGATGAATTCAACCCTTCAATCAATTTATCAAAATTCAACTTCAAACCATGATCCAAACCCTTAAGCTAATTTCATGGACTTAGTCAAATCTCATCCAAACCAAACCTAACTCAGTGGATTTTCTCAAAATCAATCAATCCTTTAATCATCATTCAAGTTCCACCTAAAACCATAATCAAAACCATCAAGTAAATCATTCATATTAGAATTCAAAATCAAATGGAATTTAAAATTAAAGTTCAAGTTTGCTCAAAAGATTATTCACAACTTTAATAAATTATTTGTATCAAATGCAATTTTAGTCAAGTTTAAGCCAAAATTAAATCAAATCATGATTTTAATGTTAAGCCACTATATATATATATATATATATATATATATATATATATATATAATTATGATAATAACAAACAACAAATTTTTATTTAACATACACAATCCATTTGAAATCAAAAATGAACTACAAAGAGAGAGAGAGAGAGAGAGAGAGAGAGAGAGAGAGATTAAACCAATTCTAAACATCAAACAAAATTTATTCAAAATAAATAAATCAAAATAATTAACTACTAAATAAATAATAAATATACAATTTGAATAATCATTAATTATAGTATATATATATATATATATATATATATATATATATATATATATATATATATATATATATATATATATATATATATATATATATATATAATTTATAAACTTCAATTAAATTAAAACAATAATATCAAAATTATATAAAAGTATTAAAAATTGTCAAGATTTATAAATAAAAAAAGAATAAATCTAATTAACAAGATTCCATCTTTTAGTCATGTGAAATCAAAAGAATATATATATATTTATCAAACATGTATGCTATTATTCTCACTCACATTTATCCCTTTAAAATAATAATAATAATAAATAATAATAAATTTGGATATCACTCTTTTATTAAAGTTGGCAACATCATTAAGTCTTTTTTTTCATGTGAATCTCAAACAATTTTTTTTCTATCAAATGAAAACCTGCTCTTCAGCTTTTAAAAAGAAAAATATCTTATCTTACCCACTTGGAGCACATGAACCATCTCTCTCTCACGAGAAAATATTACTTTCGGAGTCCGCACGTAGCTTTACATGTAGACTCCAATCCTGGCCCGATGCGTGTCCAACGGTTTTTTCCCATTTTAGCGCTTAACGGTGTTGTAACTGGACGAACGACGATGATGCCGTTTATCCTGGCCCGACCCGGCCCGAACCACCTCGTTCAAACAGTGGGAGAAGAAAAATGCGACGAGCGTCGTTCGACATTCCTCCCGTGCATGACAGTTTAGGACTTTCTCGCTAGCACTCCCTTTCTCGACGCAAATGTCAGCCGCTGATTTAGCAAATCTTATGAATAACTTTCATTGAGGTATTGTAGGTGACTACATGAGGTATTTACACTTGTGTTCCTGAACTTTAATGAATTTAGGGTTTTCTATGTTCTTCTCACCGTCCAGTATGTGAAGATTTTAGAACATTTGAGTTCTTTAAATGAACGGGATGTATTTTAGTGGGTTTTGGAGATGTTTTGCATGTGTACTCTCTGTACTATCAAGATGGTACACACTGTTATTTTCAAATTTTTGAACTAATTAGCCTTGTGAAATGTTTAGTATATCACATGGTAGGATGTTTGGTCATGTTTCAAGATGAATTCTGTGGCCTGATTAGGGATGATAGTATGTTCAGTCGATGGCATTAAAATTTATTTGTAGGTTGATTTTTGATTATTTGCTTCAGTTTTGCATGTGTACTCTTTGTACTCTTAGAAGAGTATAGCCCATTTTGGCATTTTTTAAAATACTTATGTCCCTATTTGGATACAAAATGCTCAGTACATGGCTTATGAAGCAGATTGAAGGCTCATTGCTTAGTTTTTAGGAGCTTTTTACATTTGTACTCTCAGTACTCTCATGATAGAACAGATCTTTGGCTTGTTTGGAGAAAATATGTTCATTACAATCCATTAGGAACAATTTGGAGGCTGATTGGTGGTTTTTAATGATATTTTGCATCTGTACTCTCTGTACTATCTTGAGAGTATAGATAATTTTGGCCAATTTTTTCCAGTTTCATTGGCTTGGTTGTTCAGATTATGTTCATTACATTCTAGTGGAAGCAATTTGGTGGCTATTTGGATGGTTTCTGGGAGATTTTTGCATCTATACTCTCTGTACTCTCATGAGAGTACAGATAATTTTCTCAATGTTTTTACAATTTATTTTGCCTGGATGGAGAAAATATGGTCATTACATTCCATTAGAAGCAATTTTGTGGCTATTTTTTCCAATTTCTTTGGCCTAGTTGTTAAGATTATGTTCATTACATTCCATTGTAAGCAATTTCAAGGGATGTTTGGATGGTTTCTGGGTGATTTAAGATCAGATTCATCCTCATGAGAGTAAGCATTTTGGTCATTTTTTTCGCTTTGCCCTGCTCGGAGGAAATATGTCATTACAATCCATTAGGAACAATTTGGAGGCTGTTTGGTTGGTTTTTTAGTGTTATTTTACATATGTACTCTCTTGAGAGTACAGATGATTTGGCCAATTTTTTCTAGTTTCTTTGGCCTATTTGGAGGAAATATGATCATTATATTCTATTGGAAGTAATTTGAAGTGATGTTTGATAGTTGGGATTTTACATGCATTCTCTGCATTCTCATGAGGGTACGAGCATTTTTCATTTTTTTAGTTTCTTTGGCATGTTTAGAGGAAATATGTTCATTACAATCCATTAGGAACAATTTGGAGGTTGTTTGGTTAGTTTTTTAGTGTTACTTTGCATCTATACTCTTTGTACTCTCTTGAGAGTACAGATAATTTTGGCCAATTTTTTCCAGTTTTTTTTGGCCTGTTTGGAGGAAATATGTTCATTATATTCCATTGGAAGCAATTTGGAGGGATGTTTGGATGGTTTGTGGGAGATTTCTGCATCTATACTCTTTGTACTCTCATGAGAGTAGAGAGCATTTTAGTCATTTTTTCCTATTTCTTTGGCCTGTTTGGAGGAAATATGTTCATTACAATCCATAAGGAACAATTTGGAGACTGTTTGGTTGGTTTTTAGTGTTATTTTTCATATGTACTCTCTATACTCTCTTGAGAGTACTGATGATTTTGGCCATTTTTTTCAGTTTCTTTGGCTTGTTTGGAGGAAATATGTTCATTACATTACATTGGAAGCAATTTGGAGGGATGTTTGGAAGGTTTCTGGAGATTTCTGCATCTGTACTCTCTGTACTCTCATGAAAGTACAGAGCATTTTGGTCATTTTTCTTATTTCTTTGGCATGTTTGGAGGAAATATGTTCATTACAATCCATCAGGAATAATTTGGAGGCTATTTGGTTGGTTTTTTTAATGTTATTTTGCATATATACTCTCTATACTCTCTTGAGAGTACGAAATTTTGGCTATTTTTTCTAGTTTCTTTGGCCTATTTGGAGGAAATATGTTCATTACATTACATTGGAAATAATTTGGAGGGATGTTTGGATGGTTTCTGGGGGATTTCTACATCTGTACTCTTTGTACTCTCATGATAGTATATAGTATTTTGGTCATTTTTTTTTCTACTTCTTTGGCCTATTTGGAGGAAATATGTTCATTACAATCCATCAAGAATAATTTGGAGGCTGTTTGGTTAGTTTTTAGTGTTATTTTGCATCTGTACTCTCTGTACTCTCTTGAGAGTACAGATTATTTTTTAGATATTTTTTTCTAGTTTCTTTGGCCTGGTTGTTCTGATTATGTTCATTATAGTCTAATGAAAATAATTTGGTGACTGTTTGGATGGTTTCTAGGGGATTTCTGCATCTGTACTCTCTGTATTCTCATTTTGGTTATTTTTTTAGTTTCTTTGGCCTGTTCGGAGAAAATATGTTCATTACAATCAAATAGAATAATTTAGAGGCTATTTGGTTAGTTTTTTAGTATTATTATGCATTTATACCCTCTATTTGGATAGTTTCTGGGGGATTTGTGCATCTGTACTCTATAGAGCATTTTGGTCATTTTTTCTAATTTCTTTGGCCCGTTTGGAGGAAATATGTTCATTATAATCCATCAGGAATAATTTAAAGGTTGTTTGGTTAGTTTTTTTAGTATTATTTTGCATCTGTACTCTCATTTGGTTAGTTTTTTAATGTTATTTTGTATCTGTACTCTTTATACTCTCTTAAGAGTACAAACAATTTATTAGTACTAATATCATCTTCATCACAGGATTTTTTTTCTTCGGCTTCTACTAAACTTGTTGGTAGGAACATACGGGCTTATTAAAAATTATAATGCATGCAATAAAAATTATTTCATAAAATATAGAGTACTTTATAGAGTATATATGAAACTATTAATGCCTACAATGAAAATCAGCTCATCCTCGTAAGCAAGGTAGACTCATCAATCAGAAACTACAATTTGCTAAAATATGAGAAATTTTATTGCCACGGTCTAAGAATTACAAAGTCCTTATTAGGGGGTAAACTCTATGCACTACTGCTTTAAGAGCAATAAATAGCGTAGTGAGGAAAAAACCAAGCAAAAAATAATGGACCCATATTAAAGTACATTTGGACCTTCCTGGTTTCAAGCAAGTTATGTACCCTCGCTACTCTCTGTACTCTCTGTACTCTCTGTACTCTCTTGTGAGTACAGAGCATTTTGGGTATTTTTTCCACTTTCTTTGGCCTGTTTGGAGGATGTAAGTTCTTGGGCTAGAGAGTACTGATTCATCTAGTAAATTGTACTCCACAATGGGCAGTAGGGGCAGAATCACTGAGAAATTACTAAACAATACTATAAACTCAAATATGAGATAGACTAAGTGTATTTGAACAAATGTTTCATTATGACATAGACTAGGTTTCTTCAAAAAAATTGTCCAATATTAATAAACCCTAAATAAAAACTAAAATATGAGATTATTATGTCAGCAACCATTAAGTTGAAGATGCTTTGAAATATTGACTTAAATAGAATATGAGTATATATAGTGCATTGATTAGTAAATCTTAGTCATCAAATATCATATTAAATTAATTCATTTTCAAGATAAATAGATAAATTTTATAATAATAGTAATGCTTTAAGAATAAAGATGCTCACAAGAAGAAAGTCATCCTAACAAGAAATGATTGCACCGATGCGTAAGAAAGTCATCCTAATGTCAACTCAGGCGCCTTCCTAATCAATCAGAGGTGAGACTGCTGTGCTAAGTAAAAGAAAGTCATCTTGGAGACTCTAAAGCATTGCAAAATGATTGCAAATAAGAACACATAACTAAATGATATCATGCATTGAAATATTTTTCTATAATAATATCCATCATCAACTTAGTGTACCCTTTAGCAAAACTCTCCTAAAAACCAACCTAAACAGCCTCCAAGTTGCTTCTAATGGAATGTAATGAACATATTCTCTCTAGATAGGCCAGAAACTCATGAAAAATAATATGAAATTGGTCAGTACTCTCATGAGATTATAGAGAGTATACCCATGCAAAGTAGATCCTCAAAACAAGCAAAGTCCTCTTGCAAAGAACTCCAAACAAGATATAGAAAATATACACTAAATAAAAGAATTTCAAGAAATAACACTAACAAATAAAAATTATCATACAACTACCGAGAAAATTACCGATGAAACATAAATAGTATTATATCAAGTTACCCATGAGTTGAGAAGAGTACAGAGAGTACAGAGTATAGAAAGTACAGAGAGTACAGATAGTACATAGAGTATAGAGAGTACAGAGGGGGCAATCTTCTTGCTCAATAAGGCTTCTTTTGCTTTGTGTTTTTTACCTTCAAGATGCTCTTTAAGGGCTTCCTCACTGGAAGTGCTGACCTCACAGATAACACATTCCCTCTATGTCATAAGACCTTCTCCCCTCTAATTGGCATCCCAATTATCAGTGCAACTTCATCGGGGGTGAAAGGAATGCACTGCCCACCCAGAAAGAAAGCATGTTTCTATGTCCCAAAGAAGACAGATTGAGGTAATAGAATTGAGTCTTGTCAATTTCCATGGAGTCTAATGAATTGATGTAGATGAAGCCTCTGTAAAATGTCAATGACTTCATTACTAAAGAGTGCTGCAGTATTATCAAACACCATTAGAGTGGTGGTAGGACTGCATCTCAAAGTTATCCTTTTCCCGGACATGGTAAACTTCAAAATGAAAAGTCAATAAATGACTGTACAGATGCAAATCAACCATAAAAACCAACCAAGTCACCCTACAAAATTGCTACTAATGGATTGTAATAAATATATTTCTTACAAATAGGCCAAATAAACTGCAAAAACATTGGCAAAATCATTTGTACTCTCATGAGAGTACAGAGAGTACAAATACAAAAATCCCCTAAAAATCATCCAAACAGCTACCAAATTTCTTCCAATTGAATGTACTGAACCTAATCTCAACAACCAGGCCAAAGAAACTGGAGAAAATGGCCAAAAATTATATGTACTCTCATGAGAGTACAAAGAGTATAGATGCAAGAAAACACTAACAAATCAACCAAATAGATTCCAAATTGTACCTAATGAACATATTTCCTCCAAACAGGCCAAAGAAAGAAGAAAAAGACTAAAATGCTCTCCCTCTCAGAGTATAGAGTACGAGAGCATGTAATGAAAATAATCTCAACAACCAAGAAACCTGGAGAAAATATCAAATTATCTCAGACTCAAGAGAGTAGATGCAAAATAACACTAAAAAAATAACCAAACAGCCTCTAAATTGTTTGTGATGGATTGTAATGAACATATTTCCTCCAGACAGGCCAAAAAAAATTATTTTTAATGGAATGTAATGACCATATTCTCTCCATACAGCCAAAATAAACTGTAAAAATATTTAGAAAATCATCTGTACTCTCATGAGAGTACAGAGAGTATAGATGCAAAAATCCCTCAAAATAAGCAAATTCCTCTTGCAAAGAACTCCAAATAGTGTAGAAATATACACTAAATAAAAGAATTTTAATGAATAACACTAACAAACCATAAACAAATTATACATATACAACGGTTGAGAAAAATTACTGATGAATTTTTATTTAATACATCCTCAGCTATTTCCTCAAGGCCATAACTTCTAAATTCATTCTCCATCTTCATGGTTCTTTCGTAAAAAGGAAATGAGATTTTCTCTTTCTCTCTCTGAGCTCAATTTGTAAGAAAAAATACACCCTTAAACCCTAAATCTAGATATATATTTCTTTTTAATTCCTCCCGCACATTCCAATGATGCTTCTTCTCCCGTTGTTTGAATGAGGCTGGGCCGGTCAGCCAGATAAACATCATCGTGGTCATTGACCATTGCTGCGTTAAAATGGGAAAAAACCACTAGACATGCATCGGGCCAGGATTGGAGTCCACACATAAAGCTATGTGCAAACTCCGGATGTAATATTTTCTCCTCTCTCACACTCACACTTGGACAAAACAAAACAAAAAGGAAAGAAGCTGACCTCTCTCTCTCTCATTCCTCCTTCACTTGAGAGCGGCTCTCCCATCCAAGGTAGCCCTAAAATAAATAAATAAAAAAATCTCTCCGAGCACCTCCTCCTAAGGAAACAAAGCTAACTACCCACTTCAGACCAGCCTCCTCTTCTCCTCTTCCTCTAGTAGTGAGCCCCTCTTACCTCCTCTACATAGGTCAAACTCAGACCATCTCAACCTAGGAAGCACACCCCAAAGAACCTTCTCCTTGGCCCACCTTCCTCAAAACCAAATCCATCTAAAATGGTGGAGGAATACAAGCTGCTGCAATGAATCTCTAATGCTTTTGATAGCCTTATAGAGATGGTCATCTCAAAGTCCATTCCCGTCGAGGCCGTTCACTTTTTCGATGCGTGCTCACATTTATGTTCTTTTTTATGCCTCGGGAATGCTAGAAATAATTATGAGATTGGATGTATGATAACTGAGGCTATGAGCATGGAAGGAAGGATGGGTGTCATGATATTCGAAGAGGGAAAAAGTGCAGATAATAGCTTCTATGTTGTTGAGGGATGCAATTCAATCGTATTATATTCCTTACTGCCGATAGTGAAAAATGATGGTTAAATTTGAAAATTGCAAGTTGCTTCTTGTTGACAAGAAAATTACAAATGCAAGAGACTTGATTAATGTTCTAGAAGATGCAATATGAGGTGGATATCCCATTATTGTAATTGCAAAAATATCAAATAGGAAGCTTTGGCAATGCTTATTGTAAACAAGCTAAGAGATGCATTGAAGATTGCTACTCTGAAAACCCCTGGATTTGGAGAACGAAAGAGTCAATATCTTTATGACATTGCAATTTTAACTGGAGTAACTATTATTAGAGATGTGTAGGTGATGGAACTATTCAGGAGGCACCCAACAAGCATATCAATAGGGCTTTGTTTCTTCCAAACGAAGCCACATCATGGTCAGAATCCACCGGACATTATCTAGTGAGATATAATTATTAAACGCTTAGAGTTTCGAGACAAAAACAAAACTATTTATATTATGTGTTTGAAATGAATAGTTTTGATTAGGTCGAATGGCATAGTGATTTGATTCCTCCTATCAAGCCATGATTAATTTGTGGGCCATTTGATTTTTGATCGAATGATCACAAGTAATCCACCTTTTTTAATTTATTATTAAATTCAATTGGATCTATAAAAAAATGAGTTAATCAATCTTTAAAATTCCAAACAAAATAAAAAAAGAAATAATATTTGATCAAATAAAATTTTAAGAAAAAGTGCAAATTAAATTATCATAAAATCTAAGTAAAACATAGTATAAAAAGAGAAAAAAATAGCTAAACCAATAGAATTATAAAGATTATAATTGAATATAAAAAGTTGTTTGAACATAATTTATTAAAGTTAATTACAAAATCAATTTAATCTATAATCGTTATATGTTGATTCTAAAATCAAAAAGAAAATTTAGTTATGTGACATACCCTTAATTATAATTAACTTGACTATTACAATTAGCTAAGCTTTATTTGATTAGTTATTCATATAAAATTTTGGAAGAATTCATAACTAATTCAAATCTCATTTTAAAAAAAAAAAAAACACACACACACACACACACACACACACACACATATATATATATATATATACTCAAATCTCTTAGGACCTTGACAATTGAAGTCAAGTAAAATTATTAGCAAACTTGTATAATTCATATTTTAAATATCATAATCAAATCAAATTAACATAAAATTAAATATAAACTCTAAAGTTATTTAATCATATCCAATTACTCTTAATTTCAAATAATATCAAAATAAGTCAAACAAAAATAAAACTCAAACAAATAACCTAAATCAAATCAAATTAAATTAAATTAAGAAAGACTCTCATAAATTTAATAAATAATCAAAATTTAATCTAATTCAACCTACTTAAATAAGATAAACTAATTAACTATTAAAATATGTAGAATCAAAACATAAACTAAAATCTAATAAGCATGATAAATGAATGAAATTAAAATGAAATTCTAATCATAAATAATTAAACTCAATTAGAATCAAAGCAAACTTTCAATTCATTTTATCCAATTGAACTATAAATAAATAAACCATAATCATATTAAATAAACTTGAAATTAAATCTAAACTCTAAAGTCACCAAACCGACCCAAATTCCAATCAATGTCAAAATAAGTCAAACAAAAATAAAATCCAAATAAACAAACCTATTGAACTAAGATAAGAGATTAATCATCAAACTCAAGGAATAATCAATATACATAAAATTAAATGGCTAAACTTAATAAGTTAAACCCTTAACTGGAATTCAAATAAAAGAATACTTTAAACTTCAAATAAATCATAGGTAAATTAAAAATACATTCGCCAATCAAACTTAAATAGAATAATGAAATCGATGAATTTAAACAACATCAAAATGATATTAATCATATGAAATTAAGGAATTAAATTAAAACCCAAGGGAAAGAAACTAGAGATTGAATTAAAGGATATCAAATTATCGAAATATTAATTAAATCAAAATATTTAATTTAGAATTAATCAATCAAAACATATGGATTTAAACAAACTTAAACTTCATTAGATATTAAGGATATTGAATTATCAAACTTTAATTAAATCAAAACATCTAATCCAAAATTAATCAATCAAATACAAGAAGATTAAACAAACTCAAATTTTAAAAATATAAATCAAATCAAATCAAACACATAAATTCAAATGGGATAATTAAGATACTTAAGGATCTTAGTTAGACTCTTTAGGAGTTAGGATGTAGAATAGGATAAGTTTTATCAACAAATGGAATTCATTCTTGAAAATCTAAACATCACTTTAACCAAATAAAAGTGAAATAAAAAATGAAAAATAAATCATTAAATCATTTGAATTGAAACCACCCAAAGGTAACATTTAAACAAATTCTAACTCCAAATTGAAACTTAAACTAAAGAAGTCTACAAAAGTCTTATCACACAAGCCCTCTTTTCACACACTAGAATACTAGGTCACCAATCTTAGAAGGTTAGGTCGATGTGTTGATTGTATGGTTAATGTTGTGTTTTGTTTTGTGATGTAATATTTTAAACTGGATGTTAAGCCATCGATAGTCTAACATTATTTTCTACAAGGGAATGTGTTCAAGGGGTCGCTATAAAAATAAATATAAATATTTTTCTTGCAGGTTACTTAAGCCCCTAAGCATAATCTAAGTTAGGACAGGTGGGCTCGGATACCCATGTGCAGGGTGCTAAGTTCAAATTATATCTATAACTACTTGGGTTGTATGGCATGTTTAGCTAACACTTAATTTGTAGATGTAGTTAGATTTATTTTTCCTATTTTTAATGAAATTTTGCATTAGGAGTTAGGATGAATGCTATGGTGGATTAGGATGAGCATTGGCCAGAAGGCTTAGTCTTGGGGAGTCATGTGATACCTTGAGTCTACCACATCAAAAGAGCAAATACATGGAGGAAATGAAGATGAGATGAAGACATGAAGATTTGAAGAATCCATAGCATTCATTTGTAAATTATAATTATTCTTTTAAATACCAAGTTGTATAAAGGTAGATCTTGGCTATCCATTTTTCTTTTCGGGTTGTACGGTGGTACCCAACCGCACCAACCTTTTATTCTTTTACGCTAGTGTTATGAAATTATTTGATGTTGTGTTTAGTTTATGCAATACAAATGACATGTTTTTCTTAGTTTCTTCAATGTTTGATGTTTGATGTGTGGCCTAGATATGATTTGGCTCTTAGGATAAAATTAAATTTTTTACCCCACTAATAACTCATAACTAAAATTTTAAGTAATTCATAATCTCATTATAAAGCCTAGGTTTTAAACAAGATAATTAAAAGATTTAGCAACCCCTTAGCTGAATGTTATATGTCTCACATCATGAATGCATATTCCTACTTCCTTGAACATGAAGGATCTCCATCCTTGCACGATGGGGGAATGCTTAACCTGTGAGGGCATCCCTTGTGGTGGAGAACACCTTCTTCTAGCTGATTTGGCCCATAATCTATTTTCATCAGGCATATAAGCATCAAAATCTTAAAGCCTTTGTCAAAATGAAGTGTCAAAATTGAAATAAAATTTGAAAAGATTTTACATTTGTAGATTAAGTTATTACTCATACCACTCATGCTCTAGTCTCTTAGGAGTGGGTTTAAGGACTCTAGTCTCTTTCTAAGTAATAACTATCCTAGCTATCTTGCAATTTCATAAGACTTGCCTACATGAATTTAAAGCATAGGGGAGTTAGTCCCACCTGTGTGATTATAAGCCCTAGCTTGGTTTATTCTCTCTTGTGGAGATAAATCTTATGTCCATCTAAGTTTAGATTTAGGTCACGCTTTAGCTTATATTAAAACTCTCTAGATTCATGATCCAAGGTTGCTGTTTCCTACGGGATACGAGCATAAATTCTCACCTCTTAGGCATTTTCACAATTTTGTGTTGTTGGATTATAAATCTTAGATTTCTAATAAAATGTCAACTTCAATAAAATTAATCTCTTCAACTACAAATATATAATGTCCAATTATAAGGTAGATTGGAATGCTCACTAGGCTTCCTAGTATCATGAGCATTTCCTACTTTCTCCTTTTGGATTCTGAAAATAAATCTTCTCCTTGTTCTATCCCATTTGATTTTCTAAAATAGTCAATCCCTTGATAGTCTATCCTTGAAATCTTTGGAGACTTTAATATCTACTTTAATCAAGAGTATTCCTAAGGAATTCACATTCCTTATGATATAATTAACTATGGAGGCTTGCCTCCATTGGGAACTTAATGAACTCGGCTTAATTTAAACCCTACTTTACTTTCCCATGTAAAGTAGGAAAAAGATCTCTGGTATATTCAAAGACCCATCATGCCTTAGGAGTCCTTATTAGGCGATTAGGTCCATTATAGGGTGGAAATTTTTATATTTCAAGATAGTGCACCATTCCTTAATGTCATACCTAATCACTTCAATAAGTACCCCGTAAGATCTATGTGGTGTTGTACATCTCAAAAATAAACACCACAGATTTTTCTGGTGACTCCACTAGGGATAGTTCCTCTCTCCATCTTTAGCAGATATTATTGTCTCCAAGCATCAATAGTGGACTTAAATTTTATATAAGCCAAAGATTATCTTTCTTTCCATTGGCACTTTGCTTATTTCATCCTTAAGCAAAGGTAGCCAACATCCTTTAGGTTTTTGGACCTCACTCCATGTAGGTCTTAAAATCCTATTGTAATAGGTAAAAAATAAATTAACTAAAGAAAGGAAAAATAATAAAACATAAAATTTAGAACCTCTTACCACTAGCTTGGTGAAGCAAGGTTCATCCCATGCTTGACATAATTTCAATAAAATTCAAAGTAAAATAAAAATATCTTTTACAAAAATTTTCATAAGTCTTCTCAAAATAAAAATCATGTAAACCTCATTGAACATAATCCAATTTGTTAAATGGAAGTTCTCTCTTTAAAATCCAAATTAAACAAAGTTAAAAATCTTTTCTCCAAAAATTTTCAAATTCCTTTCAAAATAAAATTAATTGAACCCCACTTAGCATACCCAAATTTGTTAAGTAGAGGTTCCTTTCTCAAAACCAAAATTAAATCAAATAAAACCTATTCTTCAAAAATAAATATCAAAACCCTTTTTCAAGTAAAATTAACCAACCCCATTTAACATACCCAAATATGTTAAATGTGAGTTTATTTCAAAATCAAAATCAAATCAACAAATAAAATAAACAAAAATTTCTTCTTGAATATGTCAAGACATTCTCCAAACAAAATTTCAAAACATAATTAACTCAATTTAACATATATAAATTTGTTAAATGAGAGTTTTCTTTTTCAAAAAATTAAAACAAAACCACATATCGACATGCAACAATCAATACCAACATACAATTAAACTCCATTTAACACACCCAAATTTGTTAAGTGACAGTTCCATTTAAAAATAAATAAATTCCTAAAATTTTGAACCAACTGTCATATTAATATTTGAAAAGTAAGGTTCTAAAATGTCCTAAGTCCCAATCAAAGAGCTCTGAACCTATAGTCATATCAACATTTGACTAATGATATTTGTTGACCTCACTTTTGGAGTGAGCTCTCAACTTCCTTATCATAGATCTAGGACTCTCATAGACACTAAGAGTTTTTTAGTCTTAAGACACTTCTAGTGATTAGGTGAACACTTAACCTAACCCTAGAGACTTAGAAGAGTTAGACGGGATAGGTTGTGCCTTAGGGATTTAGGAAGACTTGCCTACCCTATAGCCTAAACCAAATTCTTGCTTCCTTCTTCCAAATCAAATTTTAAATTCAAATCCAAATTTCAAAATCAAATCTAACTATCAAATGATTGAAACCCATGATTAAATTCAAACTCCAAATCTCTTCCTAAGCCCTTTAATTTTATCTTATGGACTTAGCCTTAACCAAATTCAAATCAACCCCAATCCAATTGATTTTCTCTATTATCAAATTCAATCTCCAATCAAGTTATCATAAATCAAATCTAAATGATTGAAACACAAATCAAATCAATTCCCAAGTCAATCCCTTTTGACCTACATCCCTTGATTTCATCAAATTTGCTTCCAAATCACTCCAAACTCAAGTGATTTTCTCATAACCCATTTATATCTTCATTTATATTCACAAATATAAATAAAATATAAATTCAAAAAGGAAAAAATCAAACCTAAATCAAATCAAATTCTTGATTTTAGCCCTTTTAGCCAAATTCTTGAACTTGGCTAAATGATACCCAAATCAACTCAAAACCCATAGATTTCTTCATGATACAATCACTCCTTAAATCATTGTTCCAAATATAAATAGAAACTACAATTATCAAACCAAATCCAAGTCAAGTTAGGTCAAACCCAACCTAGCCCATTTGACTTGAAATAATCAAATGAGCCAAAACTCATTTGAACCTAAACCAATTGCAATTGATTTTATATGTCAATCTCAAGCCATTATATAAACTCAATTAATCAAACTCAACTCAAAAATTAAGTCAACTATGCCCAATTGGCTCACTTGACCCAAGGTGGACAATTTGACCTACATGAACCAAAATCTAATTAAATTCAAATCAAAGTAAATTAAGCCAATCCAAACTTCATGTCATGATTGTTGATCATCCTAAGTTAATCAATTGTCATGAATTCAGTCAAACGAAGTCAACCTAGCCCATTGACCAAGTCAACCCTTTAACCCATATGAACCCAAACTAGCCAAATTGTAACCTAAACTAAATTGATTGCAACAAATGGCTCAAGTTCACTCCAAATTGATTATTGAACTTGACCAAAGCCTCAATTGAGCCCAATTTGACCAATTGGTTAACCTAACCCAACTTAGCCCAATTTGCCCTTAAAGGTCAAATCAACTTAAAACCCAATCAAATCCAAATTGAACTTAACCAAAGCCTATAATATATTCCAAATGATCAACCAAACCCAAATCAAGCCATTATTCAAGCCAACTTGGTCAATTAGGTTAAATTGGTCAACTTAGCCCAAATTAACCTAAAAGACAAATTGGCCAAAATCCAAATTAAATCCAAATTAAAGTAAATTGAACCAAACCAATGACACCAATACACTCCAATTAGTCATGTCAACTTGACCCAACCCTTGGATTGACCCAATTTGATCAATTGGTCAACTTGACCCAACCAAACTTAATTTGACCCAAATGGGTCAAATTGACCCAAATTAAACCAAATGAACTCTAAATGACATGAAATTTGGTTCAATTCACTTTTAACACATTTCAAATCTGGTCAAATCATATTTCATATCAAATGACTAATTTGCCCTTGGGTCAAGGGCATCCCATGAGAAAAGATACTTGCCGAGGTGGTCATTTCTCTTCCTTGGCCACTTGGTACTCGTCCACTGGTCCACATAGGCACCAAGGACACTTATCATCTAACCCAAGGAGTGATTGGGGTAGCCATGACTCATGGGGAGGTGAGTTCACCTCACCTCCCATTGGAACAGTTGGCATGAAGGACTCCCACCTCTCCTTGCTAGGACACACATTTGTCCTTCATGGCAGCCACTTTTCATGCCTTAGCCAACCAAAATGAGCCACCTAATGATTCTCTTCCATTCCAAACCACCCCAAGCCAAATGACAATATTTTGGAGCCAAAAACCAAACAAAAAGAAGGATTTTGTTGGCCAAAATCAAACACAAGGCATTATAAGCTCAAGAACTTCTCCTCTCACTCTTATTTCCATCCCTTAGAGTTCTCAAACCAACCAGCAATCATTCCCACTTGATTTTGGGGTAAAAAATACCAAAAAAATAAGTGAACCTCGGCAAGAAAGTAGTGGTGATTAGAGAAGACATCATTCCGAAGAAAGGCAAAGGTCTAGGCTCATTCAAGGCTTCTTCCCCCACTCAAAAGCATGCTCGAATCATCTGCCAAAATCATCCCCGGTGAGATAATCTTCAAAAACTCAGCATTCTTGCTTTTGTAATGATTTTCTTACGATTTTAGAAATTTTTCTTAGATAAATCTCACTTTTTTTTCATTTTATTTGATCCCAATACAAAATATTTTTTTTGGCGAAGACCAACAAAAAAATGAGCCTGATTAGAAATCATTTCTCATTTTTTTACATTTCTCCCATCAGTTTCTCCGGTCAGAGAGCAGCAGTCGATCCCACATTCAGGGGATCGGATGGCTCAGACCGCATCAAACTCTTATCTTTTCAACCCCCAGATCATGTGATCCACCATCAGATCCTGCGTATTAGATCTGGATCATCCGATCCGATTGGAGACGATAGGGTCGGTCTGCATCACTTAACCAATGATGAGGTGCCATGTTCGTACGGTCGCGTTAAGTAGGAAAATCATAATTTTCTAATTTTAAAAATTATTTAAATCTCTTGAAACTTCAAAAATTGCTTGAAAATAAAATACTTAATGAAAAAATTATAAAAAATGGCTCGTTGGATTCGTCTTTCTAAGAGGAATTCAATAAACACAAAATCCCCAAATTTTATTGGATAGTTTGAGCTTAATTTAAGTATTGGTAAAAATCAAATTTCATTAATTAAACTAAAAATACACTTCATATTAAGTTGAAATTTTCAGGGATTAAAATTGAACTAAAATCTACCTACCGTAAAAATTTCAAATCAAAATCGCTTCTAGATTGAAAGATATTGAATTTTGAAGTTCAAATAATTTATTTTGAAAAAATAAATTAACAAACATCATGAAAATTATCTTAATCAACTGAAACTTTGAAAATCGATAACTAATTGAAGAAAATTCAAAAAATATAATAAATACTCATTTTAGAGGTATTTTATAGGAGGTTAACTTAAAATTAATTCTAATTAATTTGGAATAGTAATTAAGGCTTAATTTAGGTTTAACAAAAAAACTTAATTAGTTTAATTACTCCCTAATTACCCAAGTAATTAATCCAAAACATTCTGAGTTTGATTAATGAGATGACCACTCTCTCCTATAATTTTCTTGAGATTTATTACTTGGTTAATTAGAAACATTACTTGTCTTAGCCTTAATACTCTCTTAATTAATTAAGTGATTAATTAACATTCTAAACACTAAGAAAATCATTAATTAAGCTTGTTAATCATTATGGAATAGTGAATGGGCATGGGGAATGAGATTGGGACCTCTTTCCTGCTCTTTTTTCTAAGTTTGTTTCACTTGACTAGAAATCAATTAATTTGGATTAATTAATGGTTTAATTCATTAATTAAATGACTTAATTAATTAAATTTAAATCGTAATAATTCTAAAACTTGTCTAATTAACTCTTGGGTAGCTCTTTGGTTCAATAACCGAGAGAGCTAAAAATTATGATGTGTGAGAAAATCATAAGAGTAATTAAGTGAGCTCCTTAAGTTTAATTAATTAATAATCATGAACTAATTGCATTTGGCCCCTTTCATTTCATAGGAGTATTGCTATTTACTTTTCTATATGGTTGCATATCATATTAGCTCATAATTATTTAATTAATTACCTTAAGGTGACATAGGTAAGGGTTAATTAATTGGTTTATTCCATGCTTAACTTAATCAATCCATAAAATCAACCAAATTACTTTCCATTAATTCAAATTAACTCACACACATGGGAATGGAATTAAGATCAGCAAACCCCTTTAATATATCCTAAATCATATCAAACTCAAAATTGAAAATGTCATTTAAGAATTTTGGTTTATTTAAGTAGCCTTATTTAGTATGATTGCCCTTAGGAATTAATTGGAATGAATGAGATCATGTGCTTATGTTCCTTTATCTCTTTCCAATCATGTTAAATGTTGCTTTCCATACGTAATCATGCATTCATTCCTTTTAAAATTAACTAAATGAAATGGTTTCTTTTATGTCAAATTGCATGTGGTTATTTAAATTAAAAACATGTGTGCATATTATTACTATTAAATCAAAAGTTATTTTCAAAAGCCCATAAATCAATTATAATAGATGGAATGATATTAATTACAAGTATATATAGGTTTGCATGTGTTGATAATCTAAGATAGGCAATATGAAGCACTCTTTCCTTATTTCATATGGATTTTCATGGGATTTATAATGTATAGTTCATTTGAAAAGAACACAATATTTATCTAAATCTACTCCTATACATCTCCATGCTAAGACTTATGAAGAATTTCATATCACATATGTAAATCATATAATCAAATAAAATATGACTTCTTGCATGACTTTTCATTATTTTGGTTCTTTTTGTACATTTACATGTATCTGAGAAAAGTGGTATATTATTCTAGACACCCCGGGGCAACGAGATTGTAGCCCTAAGTAGGTCTTATACCTTACACCCCTGGTGTAGAACAATGGTGTCGTACTCACTTAAAACTCTTATACATATGTATGTATGATGTGACCAATGAATAAGAATCATAATCAAATAAATCAAATACAACTTTTGCATGGATTTTTCTATCCTTGTAGTTATTTATACATCTATATGTATCTAAGAAAAGTGGTATATTAGTCTGGACGCTTTGGGATTGTGATACTTTAAGTAGCCCTAAGTAAGTCTTGTACCTTACGCCCGTGGTGCAAAATAATGGCGACATACTCACTTAAAACTTTTATGCATGTGAATGTGTACCTAGCTAATGGATGAAAAATCCCTCTTTTTTATTAAAAATGCATGCATTCATAATTCAATCAAATGAAATATTTAAATTCCAAACACACTTCTTTGCATTCATCATTTAAGTGTTCTAAGACATACATCGTATGTATAACTATGCTTATGATTTAATCATATACATGATATACATGATGGAGAGAAATGAATAAACATGTGTTATGTGATAGTAATTCATTCTAATTAATATTAAGATTTCTTTCTTATTGAATAAGGTCATTTAGAGTGAACCTAAACTTAGGATTGATTAAAACATATAATAAGTCATTCACTAAAGAAAATTGATTAATTAACTTGATTTAGAGGTGACATAAGGTAGGGATGAAAGAGAGATTCCCTCCCTTTCTTCTCTTTCTAACACTTAGTTGTTAAGTGTAGACCATATGAAATAAAAGAAAATACTAAGTAAAATCTTAAAATCAACTAAATCACTTAAAGAGAAATCAACCCTTTATAAATTAAATCTCTCACACTTAGCAAATTACAACTCCAAAGCCTAGTTAGAACATACCACACAAGCTTTAGTTCACACACATTAGACTAAGTCACCATTTCTAGCTTTATGTTAGGGCGGTGTATGATTTGAAGTATGCTTATTTTATGATGTATTATTGTAGACTGGATGTTAGGGTATATGTGCGTACTTTGGATGTTAGGCCGATATTAGCCTAATCATGTTTTATGCAGAGGGTAATGCTTAAGGGCTGCTAAATAAAAGAAATATAAATGCTTTTGTTGTGTAGGTTGCTTAGCCCCTAAGTATAATCCAAGTTAGGACTGGTGGGCTTGGTTACCCATGTGTGGGGTGCTAAGTCCAAATTATTCATATAATTGTTTGGGTTGTATGGTGTGTTTAGCTAACATTTATTTTGTAGGTATAGTTAGGTTTACTTTCCTTCATTTAATATAATTTTGCATTAGCATTAGGATGAGTATTATGGGGATTAGGATGAGCATTGGTTATAATACCAAGTCTTATGTACCCTGTGATGCCTTTGGAACAAGCATATCTAAATCAAGCCAAAAGGAAGAAAGAAATGGAGCAAATCAAATGAATAAATGGAAGATGAAGAAATGAAGAAGAAAGAATGAAGAATGAAGACCCCCATAACATTCATCATTTGTAATTGTAATTATTCTTTTATAATCCAGGTTGTATAAGGGTATAGCTCGGCTATCCACATTTCTTTTTGGGATGTACGATAGTACCCGACTGCATCGGCCTTTTATTCTTTTTTGATAGCTTTATAAAATTATTTGATATTTTGTTTAGCTTGTGCATTAGAAAAAGTATGTCTTTTCATAGTTTATTTATGATTGGTGATTATTGTATGGCCTGGATGCGATTACGCTCCTAGGATAAAAATTAATCTTTCTACCCATATTAAAAAACTCATAATAAAACCTCTAAAAAATAACTCATAACAACATATAAAAGCCTAGGCATTAAATGAAGATAATAAAATATTTAGCAACCCCTCAGCTAGATATTGTATGTTTAATATCATGCATAATCATCTTATTTCACTCTTATTAAGAGAGGGCTTCCATCTTTGCCAGATAGTAAGGGCTTAACCTTTGAGAGCTTATGATGGAAGAACACATCTTTTCCTTTTGATTTGGCCCATAATCAACTTCTTATGCATTTAGGCATACAAAATCCTATGGCCTGTGTCAAAATAAAGAGTCCCAAATTAAATGAAATTTGATAAAAATTTTCATTAGATTAAGTCATTATTCATACCCCTCATGCTCTAGTCTCTTAGGGAGTAGGTTTAGTTTCTTTTTAAATAATAACAACCCCATCTTGCAAAAGCATATGACTTGCTACATGGATTTAAAGCATAAGAGGAGTTAGCTGCACTCCGGTGGTAATAGTCCAAGATGGTGGTTTTACTCTCTTGTGAAGGTAAATCATGTACCCACTTTCGCCTTAGATTTAGGGTGTGCTTTGGCCCTCGCCAAAGCTCCCTAGATTTAGGATCTGAGGTTACTATTTTCTGCAGGCTACATGCATAAATTCTCACCTCTTAGGCATTTCCACAATCATGTATTGTTGAATTATAAGTCTTAGATTTCTAATAAAATTTTAAATTAAATAAATAAATCTCCTCAATTTCAAATATATAAAGCCCAACCATAGGATGGATTGGAGTACTCACTAGTCTTCCTAGTGTCATGAGCACTCCCTACTCATCTCCATTAGTTTTGATAATAACTCTTCCTTTTGATCCATCCCACTTACTTTTCTAAAAACACAACCAATTTATTGATAGTCCTATCTTTGAATTCTTTGGAGACAACAATCGTCTACTTTAATCGAGAGTATTCTTAAGGGTTTAATTTTCCTTAAGATGTAATTAACTATGGGGGCTTGCCGCCATAGGAAACTTTAGAACCCGGTTTATATAAACCCTACTTTATTCATCCATATAAAGTATAGGAAAAATCTCTGATATATTGACCCATCATGCTTTAGAGTCATTAGGTGATTAGGTCCATTGTAGGGTAGTGACTTCTATCTTTCAAGATAGTATACTATTCCTCAATGTCATACCCATCACCTTAAGTATACCCTTAGATGTATGTGGTCCTCATAAATGAATCAAAAATAAACACTACATTTTTTTTAGACTCATGGGAAGGTTCCTCTCTCCATCTCTAGTTGATGATTGTTGTCTCCAAGCATCGATAGTGGACTTGCATTTTATGTGAGTCTGAGACTATCTTTCCTTCCGTTGGCACTTAGCTTATTTCATTCTTAAGCAAAGTTAGCCAGCATCCTTTAGGTTAGGACCTCACTCTGTGTAGGTCTTGAAGCCCCTATTGGGCTCCCCAATAGGTAAAAAACAAAATTATCAATGAAGGGAGAGATAATAAAAATTTAGAACCTCCTTACCACTAGCTTGGAGAGGCGAGGTTCATCATAAAATTTAAGAAAATAAATTCTTTCACAAAATGACACTTTCCAAAAGCACTTTTTTTTTAAATAGCCACCTTCATTCAACATACTCAAATTTGTTTAATGAATATTCTATTTTCAAATCATAACATAAAATTGAAACTCCACTCAGCATATTTCACATATGCTAGAGTTAAAGTTTCTCAACCAATTATTGATAGTCCTATCTTTGAATTCTTTGGAGACAACAATCGTCTACTTTAATCAAGAGTATTCTTAAGGGATTCATTTTCCTTAAGATGTAATTAACTATGGGGCTTGCCCCCATAGGAAACTTTAGAACCCGATTTATATAAACCCTACTTTATTCATCCATATAAAGTATAGGAAAAATCTTTGATATATTCAAAGACCCATCATGCTTTAGGAGTGCTTATTAGGTGATTAGGTCCATTGTAGGGAAGTGACTTCTATCTTTCAAGATAGTATACTATTCCTCAATGTCATACCCGATCACCTCAATAAGTATACCCTTAGATGTATGTGGTGTCCCCCCATATAAATGAATCAAAAATAAACACTACATATTTTTCTAAGGACTCCACTGGGGAGGTTCCTCTCTCCATCTCTAGTTGATGATTGTTGTCTCCAAGCATCGATAGTGGACTTGCATTTATGTGAGTGCGAGACTATCTTTCCTTAGTTGGCACTTAGCTTATTTCATTCTTAAGCAAAGTTAGCCAGCATCCTTTAGGTTAGGACCTCACTTTGTGTAGGTCTTGAAGCCCCTATTGGGCTCCCCAATAGATAAAAAACAAAATTATCAATGAAGGGAGATAATAAAAATTTAGAACCTCCTTACCACTAGCTTGGAGAGGTTCATCATAAAATTTAAGAAAATAAATTCTTTCACAAAATGACACTTTCCAAAAGCACTTTTTTTTTAGCCACCTTCATTCAACATACTCAAATTTGTTGAATGAATATTCTATTTTCAAATCATAACATAAAATTGAAACTCCACTCAACATATTTCACATATGCTAGAGTTAAAGTTTCTCTCTTTTCAAAATCATGAAAACACAGAGATGGCATCAAAACATATCACATCATACTTAAGATTTGTTAAATAAATTTCACCTCTATTTTGGAATCTTATTTGACATGCCATATTTGTCAAACAAATAATTCCCCTCTCTTTCCAAAAAAAAAAGAAAAAGAGCACATCAAATACATTTGATTCCACTTAAACATATCAATGTTGTTAAGTGATAATCTCATTTTTATATGAATTTGATTCCCACTTAACATGTCAAGGTTGTCAAGTGAGAATCTTATTTTCATGTCATATTTGATTACACTTAACATGTTAAGGTTGTTAAGTGAGAATCTTATTTTCATGTCACATTGGATTCCCACTTAATACATCATAGTTGTTAAGTGAGAATCTTATTTTCATGTGATATTTGATTACACATAAAGTTCAAAGTGAGAATCTCAATTTCATATATATTTGATTCCCGCTTAACATATTAAAATTGTTAAGCGAGAATCTCATTTTCATGACACATTTGACTTTCACTTAACATGTTAGACTTGCTAAGTGATGGTCTTATTTTCATAAATCATGTTTGATTCCACTTAACATATCAAATTTTTTAAGTGAGAATCTCATTTTCATGAGATATTTGACCCCCCACTTAACACACCAAATTTGTTAAGTGAGGATCTCATTTTCATGTCACATTTGACCTCCACTTAACATACCAAATTTGTTAAGTGGGAGTCCCATTTTTAAAACATATATCAATCACATTTGGGATTTCACTTAACATACCAAATTTGTTAAGTGAGAGTCCCATTTTCAACGAAAATCAAAACATATATCAATCACATTCGGGCTTTCACTTAAACATACCAAATTTATTAAGTGAGAGTCTCATTTTTAAAGAAAAGCTAAACATATATCAATCACACTTGGGCTTTCACTTAACATACCAAATTTGTTAAGTGAGAGTCCCATTTTCAAAGAAAATAAAAATATATATCAATCACATTTGGCTTTCACTTAACATACCAAATTTTTTAATTGAAAGTCACATGTTCAAACATAAATCAAACACATATGGCTACTACTTGACATATCAAATTTGTCAAGTAAGAAGCTCCATTTTCAAATCAACATTTCACTCATCACAAGCAAAAGGTAATTCACAAAAAAAAAAAAAAAAAAAAAATTCAAGCACACAATCACAACCTCTTCTTAACATACTCAAATTTTCTAAGTAGAGGTTCTTTCAAATTATCAATATTTTCAAACAAGATACAAAATACAAATATCTCCAGGAAAACTATCCTCAAATTTATGAACCCCAGCCAACCTACCTAAATTGGTTGGGTATGGTTTCTAAAATCAAAATCAAATGGCAAAGACTCTCCTTAATATCAAAATCTTTCCAATGAACCCCACTTAACATATTTGAATTATTGAGTGTGGGTTCAAAACTCAAATCTATATTACTCTCTTGGGATGAATATTAAGGTAGAAATCTGACTCAGATTACATTTCAATACATGTAGAGATATAGTGTAGGCCGGCCAGTATAGTTGGTTTTTGCTGTCAGTACACATGGCTTCATAGAAGTTCATTTTTACTTTCCCCTTCGGGATGGATTCATCCTTGGATCAGGCCAGCCTCCTTGAGACCAACTCCACCCACCTGGTTTTCTTTGATCGAGGATTTGAGGGACCACGTGTTACCTGTGAGAGGATGACCCTCACTCGCCGGGTTGGGATGAGGTGGGCAAAGCGTCATCCGCATTGACATGCCCTCCCGTACCATGATAGTTTTAGCACCCACTGACAACCATTGCTCCAGTGATAGCTACTACCTCCTCATTGGTCACCCCAAAGGGGATGACTATCTTATCCTCTAAGATAGTCTCCTCCACTTTTGAGGTAGGTACTAGTTCCCACTCTGCCTTCTTCACGCATACTCAACACCGCAAAGAAAATCAAAAGATTAAATAGGAGCACAAGCGAGCAACCAAAGAGCTTGAGGCTGTATCCCATGTAGCCGAGGAGGGTTCTCCCCAGCCTCTCCACTTCTGATCAGCAACAAGTTCCACCCCCACTTGGCCTCAAATGGAAAGAAAGATTACCGGAGGATTGCTACTTCTCCTCCACCATCAGCATATTATGATACACCAGATAGGGAGCACAAGAGGCCCTATGCTAGGCTTAGGACTGTCCTACACCAGGTTGGCAGAGCATACAGACACTCGGAGTTTGGTACTTTGTTTGATTTATGATCGTTGATCCCTAGGAGGGTCAAATCCATATGGAGAGAGTCATAGAGGCTCGAGCATCTATTCAGGCAGACAGAAGAGAGCGACAATGCTAGGCAATTGGTAGCCTCCGCACGAATGGATTTTTTTGATCGCCCCCTGGGGGTCATCATTCATATGGCTTGCTTCTAGTGTTACCCACCAGCAGGAGATCTCCCATTGGGGTTGGTGTTGCCTTCACATCTCCCTCATCCACATCATACTCACGCATCCACCACTCCCGCTAAGATTTAGAAGCCCCCATCCGGGGAGAGAACTTCCCCTTTGGTGATCCAGCTACGGCCCAGGGATCCTGCTCCCTCCATCTCACTTGTTGAGGTGAGATTAAGCTCCCCTACTCGACCCTCTACCTCAATGGTGGTTTGGCGGGGTGACCTCGTTGTGGACCACCACCCCACCATCAGGTAGTGGCGTGGTGAGGGAAGTGGCGGTTCAGCTCATGGCGGATCTCCTCAGGGACACCACTCCACCGATGAGCAATCATGAGCATATCTCTCCCAGTGAGCATGACCCTCCCAGAACTAGCACTCTAGTGGCAGGTAATGTTAGATGTATCTCCATCAGTGAGCACAATCCCTCTACCGGTCAGTAGCGTGTGTTTGTACTGGCACAGTTAGACTAGTTCTTAGATGACATTTTAGCACAGTACTTTGTCAAAAAGAGAGAACTCTTAAGAAATGATCACACAAACTCGGAGAATGTGAGGGTAGCCTTTAATCCTGATGAGGATGACTTTCCTGAAGATTTGGCCAACGTCCATATGGTCGATACTAGGAGCTCCCTCCATAGAGGTCAGCATAGTCAGGAAGGTGTTATTGTTAATGAAGATGACATCATCCATTTAAGCCAACACCTCTGTCAGCAGCTTAAAAAGAAGGATGATTAGATCAACAAGATGGAGAAGAGGATGGAAGACTTATTATCAGCCCTCCATGCACTTCAAAAGTAGGTCTCTCATAACATATATCTGAGATAGATCATCCAAGTCAAATGTCGGATCACCCAAGAGACTTCTCAGGATCGGGATAGTGGTAGCTTGCATAGGAAGGTGGTAGATAATACCTCCATGCATGAGAAAGACATTAAAAACATAGTGGAACAACAGGTGAAGGATGCATTGGCGCAAGCTCGAGGTGGCTCATCTGTTCCAAAGGGTAGGCCCTACTCGGAGGAATTTGATGTTGTCCAATACCCTAAGGGTTTTGTGCCTCTTTCAAAATCTTTTATGGTAGTGGAAACCCTTGCATTGCAAACTTTTGGTAATCTTGGGAAGAATGACGCTCTCTTCTTTTAGATTGTTCATTAGCAGCATTGCATTTGATTGATATGTCGAGCCAATGGTTTAGTAAAGATATTTGAGTTGGAGCACCTCTTTCAAAGAGATTTGTAAAGCAAGGGTTATAAGCGACCTTGCAAAAGCAAAATCCAAATGAGTCCCTTATTGATTACATTCGTGGAGAAACTTGAGAATGAAATGTGAAACTGTTGAGCAATTGAGATTCTACTCAAGAATATCCATGGCTTGGTTCCTTTCATGATTAAGAGGTTTACAATCAAAATATTTGAGAAGCCAATCAACAAGGCAGCTAGTCTACAAGAGGAAGCCAAACAATTGCCTTTCCATGATCATAATCTCAAAAGGCATTTGAGAAGAAGCGGATGGATAAGGAGAATGGCCAACTAGGGTCTAGTCAGATAGGCCTCGAGCTCTGTAGTCTCCTCCATCACCTCCTCTATTACCACCTCGGCTGTCATACCGATCATCTCAAATGCCATAGTAGCCTCTACTGTAGCATCCTCAATAGTATCCTCATCAGCAGTAATATTCTTTCCCACCACCAGGTAGCTATCATTTACCTACTCTTGTTGACAAATTGAATAAACCATATTCATTCAAGGAGGAGGTAGTCAGGAAGATCATTAAGAATCTCTTAAAGAAGCCTGATTTCCATTTACCAGAGCCTAGGAGGCCGAAGGAAGTGGGCAAGAGTCATGACCTAAACTATTGACCTTACCACAACATGCTAGGACATGTCTTAGAATATTGCTTTACCATTAAGGGCTGGCTTAGCGTGGCCCAAGCAGTGTCGTGCCATCCAAGGAATACAACTAGAACAACCCTCTAGTTTGTTAGAGAATACACGATCTTCTTAAGACAGAGGAAGGTTGGGATATCTCCCTATCCCGAACCTCCAAGAAAATCATTTCTAAGATCAGAAAGTTGCTCTGGCAGGTGCCTGAAGCAGCTCAAACCTCCAACTCTAAGGAAGGTTCGCAAGTTTCTAAGGACAACTTGAAGGAGATAGAAGCCCAACAGCAATAGCAACAACCTCCACTTGTCCAGGATAGCATAGTAGTGCAATCACCAAGTCAACTCCTTCCATAATTATCTGATTCCTCCTCTTCTTCGGTAGGAGGGTGCTAAATCCCTCACTCTGTTTACTTTACTTGATTTCTATTTTATACCTTCATCCAAATCTAAGAAATCAATGAAGCAAGCTGATTTCGGTTACATTTGTGTCACTTCTGATGATCTTCCTAAGCTTATTCCTTTAGATAGCTCTCCAAGTCTAAATAATAATAATAACTCTAGTTCCAATCATTCATCCTCTGATTTAGAAATGGATTTTCTATTCCTAAATCATTCAGGTTCACCCATTGTGGTTGATTTAGAGTCATCCAACTCCGATGATCCCATAGGAGAAGCTATAGTTGAATCTGATGAGTAGGAAGAACTTTCCACCAAACCATTTCATGAAGTCATTGAAGTCAACCTCCGTAGTGGCAAAGTTCAACCTCCTAGAGTAACACCTCGGGATGAGTAAGCAAATCATTGGTTCTAGTGATCAATAATTCCCTCCATAGGATGATTTACCTACAGATATGCTTGTGGAGGACTAGCCTAGAGTTGACTATAATGTCCTCGCTCACCTGAGAAAGTTGACAGCTATGCTAAGCATATATGATTCCCTTGTCTTATCCAAAAAGATGAGGGAGTCATTGATCAAAGCCCTTCTTGATCCAGAAATATGTTTAGCTTAGGTGACCGCTATTGAAGAGGAGGCATGTTATTCAAGAGAAACCCATGGAGTTACATTCACCAATGAAGACCTTCTTTTGGGGACAATAGAGCACAACCATCCCCTCTACATCACAGTGGACATGGGCAGATTCAGACTCTCCAATGTGTTAGTTGATCTAGATGCATCAGTGAACATTATGAGTCTAAAGATCCTTGCCTACTTGAAGATTGACATCTCTGAACTTTGAGGACATCAGATGATGTTGAGAGGATTCAATGAACAAGGTGAGAGAGCACTAGGCTCTTGTTGACCTCACTTTTGGAGTGAGCTCTCAACTTCTCCATCTTAGACATAGGACTCCTCTAGACACTAAGAGTTCCTTAGCCTTAAAACACTTCTAGTGATTAGGTGAACACATAACCTAACCCTAGAGACTTAGAAGACTTGGTCATAAGCATAGGTTATGCCTTAGGGGTATTAGGAGGACTTGCTTACCCTATAGCTTAAACCCAATCCTTGCTTCCCTCCTTCAAACCAATCCAAATCAACTTCAATTCAATTGATTTTCTCAAATCAAAAACCAATTCCAAAATCTAAATCATAAATCAATTCCAAATCAAAATGATTGAAACCCATTATTGAATTCAAATCCCAAAATCTTTCCAAAGCTCTTTGAGTAGCTCAAATAAAATCCAAATCACTCCAAACTCAAAATATTTTCTCATATCCCATTTATATTATCATTTATATTCACATATATAAATGAAATATAAATTCAAATAACCAAAACTAAATTCAAAACTCAAATCCAAATCCAACTTAAATCCAACTTATACTCTTTCAAGTCAAATCCTTGAACTTAGCCAAACCAAATCAATCCAAACCCTTAGATTCTTTCTTCAAACAATCACTTCTTCAATCACATGCTGAAATAAAAATATAAACTACAATCATCAAACCAAAATCAAACTAACCCAAGTCAAATCCATGTCCATCCTTTGAACTTGAAATTATCAAATTAACCAAAACCCATTTGACTCCAAATCACTTGCAATTGGATTTATATTTCCATCATAAGCCCATATGTGAGTTCAACCAAACCTGAATTAAGCCTTGATCAAGTCAATTGACCCATTTAGCCTCATTTGACCCAAAGTGACCTAAAGCACCTCTTTGAGCTAGTTAATCCATCCCAAATTGGATTGAACTAAGCCCATCCAAGCCTCACATTGTGAGCAACAATCATCTTAGGATGATCAATCACTCAAATTTGGTCAAACCAAGTCAAACCTAGCCTTTACCGTCAACATTTAAAAATGAAACAAGCCAAAACTTACTATAAGCCAAATTGATTGAAACCATTGATCTAAACTAATCCATAACCAATGATTGAACTTGACCAAGCCATCAATTTCTCCAAACCAACCTAATTGGCCACTTGACCTACGTTGACCCAAATTGAGCTAAAAAGTTAAATTGGGTCAAATCTTGATCTAAGCCAAATTGATTGCAACCAATGGGTCAAATTCATTCTAAATCACTTGTTGAACTTGACCAAAGCTTCGATTGACCAACTAGACCCAACCTAGCCCAATTGACCTTGAACCCAACCTGACCTAAAAGGTCAAATCAATTTGAAATCAAACCAAATCAAAATTGATTGAATCCAAAGCTTGTAATACATTTCAAATGATCAACCAAGCCTAAGCCAACCCATGACCTAACCCAATTGGGTCAAATGGGTCAAATTGGTCAACTTGACCCATTTGACCTAAATGAACCTAAATGAACCAAAACCAAATCTAAACCAAATTGGATCAAACCAATGATACCCATAAGCTCCAAATGATCATTTGAAGTTGTCCTAACCCATGGTTTGAACCAATTTGAACAATTGGTCAACCTAACCTAATTTGACCCAACTTGACCTAAATGGGCCAAATTGAACTAATTCAAACCAAATGACTCCAAATCACTTGAAATTTGGCCCAACCCATTTCTGAATAGTTTCAAATCTGTCCAAATCAAAATCAAGACCAAATGATTATTTTACCCTTAGGTCAAAGGGTATCCTATGACCCAATTTACTTGGAATTTTGTCATTTCTTTCTCAAGGCCACTTGGAATCCTCCTAGTGGTCCACATGGACACCAAGGAAGGTGGTGAAATGAGCTTGGGACATCCATGACCCAACCCAAGGCTAAACCGACCCCTCCAATGGAAATCAAGCACTTGGATCACCAAATTCACTCACCTGGCACATGGGCACTCACTCTCCTTCCCTCCACTACCTAAAATGACTCACATGGGATGGTTGGTAGCCCAAACTGATCAACCAATCTCACCCATTGATCAAAAATGATAAAATATCTCTTCACCATCCGATCAAAGGAGGGAGAGATGTACTCCCCCTCATTCCCACTCAAACCACAAGCACTCATTTACACAGAGCAAAAGAGAGTGAGTCCCCAAGCTTTTTCAAGCCCTTCCCAAGCCCTATTGATTTATCCTTCTAGATTTTGCTCAAAGCTAAAATAGAGGAGGTCCATCCCAATCCAAAGTCACTCAGTTCTCCATCAAACCCAAATTAATCTTGCAAGCACCATCAGTGGACCTCATCGAGCTCAACCAAGTCATTTCCCAAGTCTCCAAGCCACGGGAAGCATCACCTTTATCAAGGCCAATCACCGTTGAAGGGGAGCTTGGTCAACCAAACCATCCATTTCAAATGAAGATCCAATACCTTCAACAGGGCTTCATCTCTACTAGACGAAGCTACCTCCTCCATTGGAAGCACCATGATAGCCTCCGGCGAGGTATTTCTCAAAACCAATCTTAGGATAAAAATTGCTTGGTCCTTTTTGAAGGAAATTATAATCCTATCAAATCTTGACTGTTAGAAACATTGCTTGTGCTTCCCCGAAGGTGTGAGATGAGTTTAAACTCCTTCCGAGCTCAAGTGAGTTTGGATCGAGCGATATCAACGGACGGCATCCATCTCTCGCCGCTTGGGAAGAGACAGATCACACACCATCTATTTTGCATGATTGGAATGGACGATTATGATTAGATCGTATTAGATCTCTTCTGATTTAAGACTAAACCACGGGATTAATCCCGACGTCCAATCTTAGATTAGAGGAGAAAAATCGTCATTATTTGGGCCAAAGTGGATGTGATAACTTAAATAACATATCCGTCCCACTGGGCGATGTGTCGATATAGATGGCGGACAAGATTAGGTTAATTAAGCCTAATTAATCTGATTTTAATACTGAAACTTCTAAATTCATAACTAATTGTAGAAACATCCAAAAAAAATAAAAACTCAAGTTCATTTTAAAGATAATTCAAATGAGAATAATATAAAATTAAAATCAATTGATTTTGAATAATAATTTTCACTCAATTAGGGTTTTATTGGAAATATAATTAAGCTAATTACTTCTTAATTACTTCTATAATTAATTCTAAACTTCCTAAGGTTGATTAGTGGGATGATCTCTACCTCTCATGATTTTCTTGGAATTTATTGTTGGATTAATTAGGGGGATTTCTTATTTCACCCCTAATCACATTCCTAATTAATTAAATGATTAATTAACCTATTAAATAGTGATAAATTCATTAATTAAGCTTGCTAATCTCACAAAATAGTGAATGGACTTAAGGAATCAGATTAGTATTTCTTTTCCAATCTTTTCCCCTAAGTTTATTTCATTTGGATAAACACTTAATTAATTTGCAAATTAATTAATGACTCAATCACTTCATTAATTAGTTCAATTAATCAAATTCAAAACCAAATCATTCCAAAACTTAATCACTTAATTCTTGGGTAGATTCTTAGGTGTTCAATAACCTAAGAGAATTTCAAAGGAAATTATAATCAAACTACATGTGTAGGATGGTTATGAAAGTACTTAATTAAACCCTTTAGCTTAATTAACCAATAATTATGAGCCAATTGCATTAGGACCCTTTATTTCTTAAGTGCATTGCTGATTTAATTTACATGTGGTTGCATATCATATGTTGGCTCATAATTATTTGGTTAATTATGTTAAAGTGGTGTAAGTAATGGGTAATTAATGAATTTAATTCATACATTAACCTAAAGAAAACATAAAATCAACCTTATTGTTATAAAACCCCGACGCGCGACCTCTCTGCTAGGGTTTTTTTTGTCTCTTGCGGCCCGCGTTTTAAGCCGATGATTTTGCTACGTGGGCTTGCGGCTTCAAATGTTCATCCCATCGGCTTGATGGCGAAAATCACCTTTGCTAACCTAAACTCCGCTCTGGGATGGATCTGACAAAGGCTGATGCCCCTCTCGGTAAGTTCGTTCCTTCATCCAATACTCCAGCCCCCGCTGTGAAATCCTTCAAGGATGCTTTATCTAGTAACAATCATTCCCCTTCTGAATCGGTTAACTTAATTTACTGCTTTTGAGGAATGCGTGATGTGTTCGACATGGATGTAGAAAAATTAGCTAAACCATTGAATATTCATTTTTAATTTTAATCTGTTGATAAGATTGGGGCTTTCTTTCATAGTCTAAAACTTTGGGTTCCTTTTGGTAGGGTGATTGACCCTCATGTGCTTATCCAACTAACTAATGATCGGACTATTCGAGAGTGTTTGCTCGCTCTTACTTAGTTTATAATTGTCAAATCGTCTCCTTAAGTGGTCTAGTTTTGATGTTAAGGAAGAGTCCCCATTGTCCATTTGGCTATCTTTCCCTAACATGCATTCATTTTGTTACACATCAAGTGCTATTTTCCGTGGGGCTATATTTGGTCGGCCATTACAAATAGATCGGGTGTGAAATCCATATACATGCTCGGGTTTTAGTTGAAATAGATATTACCAAAAGCACCCGAAAGAAGTTTGGATAGGCTCAGAAAAACTAGGCTATAACCAAAAAGTTGAATTTGAAAACTTTCAGTTACGCTCCCATTGCAAAATTCATGGGCATGAAAACTCGATTGTTTTATTCTCCATCCTCGCTAAAAAGAATAAGTTATCGACTCTAACTCTCCTTACCAAAAGATCAACCTACTAAAATGGCCTATGTTCCCAAAATCAACCACACGGACACAAATCTGAATAAACTTATCGTTTCTACACCTACGAGTCAAAAGGGCTTCATAATGAATTAGTGGAATATCATGATGATACGTCTGTGAGGGAAAGGGTTAACCAGTTGAAATTGTACCTAAAGACAACTTCAACCCAATCTTGACATTTACCCTATTTAGCTCAAAGAAACAATGGTGATGACCTTGTTGGGTGAAAAAATAAGATACTCATGGCTCTTTGACATCAGAACAAAACAAGCATTGAGGAACCCTAGTTTTAGAAAAACATCCAACTCATAATCACGAAATGGAGATTGGAAAAATCACCACCTCCATCACTCATATAGATACTCAGGCTAACCTATCCTCTCAACAAATTTCAGACAGAAGGAAATCTCTATCACCATTCCATTAATTGCCACCAGCTAACATGAATTTTTAATTATTCTCTTTGGATGGAGATACACGAGAGGCGAAAGACCTTTCCAAAACAGTTTCCTACAAAAGAAGTCAACAAATCCTAGAAGCTCCACTAGATCTACGGATCGCCTCCACATCTCTTAAAAAAATGCAATTAGGTTTTCTTTTGCACTTTCCTTATCCATATTCCTTGCTCTTCAAATTTCTTTTCGCATCATCGTTATGATTAGGTCTATTATTTGGAATATTAGGTGGTATTGGGACCCCAATGTCCGCAATAGGGTTAGAAGCCTATGTCGCACTCACAAGCGTCTCACTCCTTATTATTATAGAACCTCTTATTCATTCTTCCAAGATTGCTAATGTTGCTCGTAAAATCGGTTTCCAAAATTTTTTCACAACATTAGCAATAAAATTTGGTGCTTACGGAAACCATCAATCACTATCACCATCTAGAAGATCATAATCAATTGATTAATGTTCTCATCTCTTTAGGGGATTTCTCTCACGGGCTCTTTTATTTATGCCACTTGTAAGAGGAGGAACATCCTCTGGAATAAAGATCCTTTGCCTCATCACTTTACCTTGGCTTGTTGGAGGTGATTTCAACACTATTCTTACAGCATCCGAAAGAAGGGGGGCTCCTCCCTAACCCACTCCATGGAAGATTTGAATATGATCCTTGATTGTAACTTAGACATCGGTTTTTGGTTCTTCACTTGGAACAACTCAGGACTTTAGCGCCTGATCATATCTATTACTCACTTGACCATTGATCAATGGAACATAGTAGAACACTTTGGGATCAGCTCCACTCCTTATTTATGAACCCCCCACCTCTTAGGCAGTCTCCTTCCCCTTTAGATTTCAAAACATGTGGGCCTTAACATAATGACTTTTGAATGTTGTCTCTATGTTGGATGGCTCCCATTCACCACGACAACTCTGTTAAAGGTATGATCCATTTTGGCTCAAACTTAAGCGACTCAAACAAATTCTAAATTGGTGGAACAAACATCATTTTAAAACATTTTTGCTAATTTAAAAGTATGGAGAATTTGGTTTGTTCTCTTGAAAGCGATCATCGCGGACTCGAGCAAACATGACCAACTTAAGGAAGCTAAGGATAAGGCGATTAAATTTCAAAATATGGAAAGAAACTTATTAGCGGCGTCAAAAAAAAACTGCTAGTAAACAAATGGCGGCGGCAATACAAAATATTTTCACTCTCTTTTCAAAAAAGAAAAGTTCTAAACTCTATTAAAAAAATTAAAATGAGAATGGCGTTGGATCACTGGCAAAGAAAGAATTACAAGACTTCGGTAACCATTTTAAAATTTACTTAATACCAACCCGAACTTATTGATATCTCCAATCCTCACTTGATTCCCTCCTTGATCACCTCGAGCAAAATAACTCACATTGCCCACTAAGTCGAGATTGGTGATACCCTTAATAGCATGAACTCGGACTCTATCACGCCCTGATGGGTTTACTACCCATTTCTTCCAACATTGCTGGTCCACTATTAAAACTGATTTGATTAATGCGGTTTTGATTTTTTGAGGGAAACCCCTTCCTAGAGCCTTCCCTAGTACCTCCATCATTCTTATCCCTAAAATTCAAACCCGAATCTGGGTGATTTTAGACCTATCTTTGCACCTTTTCAATAAATTAATTGCTAAACTAATCTCTAATCAATTAGGCCCTGCTTCCCAATATTATCTCTCCTAATCCGATTTATGAAAGGTAGAGCTATTTCGAACATCCTCCTTGCCCATTAATCCATGACATCGACGTCCCACCGAGGTGGAAACATTATCTTCAAACTTGATATATCTAAAGCTTTTGACAATCTATCTTGGGACTTTTATTTAAGATTCTTCACCTTTTGGGTTCTCTCAAGCATTATTCATCTTATTAAAATTGTGCCACCTAATGCTTGGTTTTCGTGATCATCAATAGTGAGTCGACCGGTTTTTTCACATCTACCCATGGCTTGAGACAAGGAGACCCTCTTTCTCCTACTCTTTTTATCATTGCTGTTGACTACCTATCCAGGTGTTTGAATGATATTTTCTTTTATAAACCTAACTTGCTTTATAAAACTAGTGGTGGCATTCTCGCATCTTAGTTTTGTGATGACTTTATCATCTTCTCGCAATGCTTCTATCCCACATATAAAAAACAATCTTGAAATTACTTAATAATTTTGGAAGGAAAGTGGATTATTTCTTAACAAGACAAAATGTTGCTTTATTCCTTCATCCAAAATTGCCATCAATAGATTAACCATATTCAAATAATCACTAATTTTAAGCAACATCGTGGCCTCTTAAATACCTTGGTGCTCCTCTTTTCAAAGGACATAAAAGGTCACATCATTTCGATGATATAATCCAAAAGATCTCTAATCGATTTTCTTCTTGGGAATATAACTTTCTCTCTTGGTAGGCTTTACCCCATTAAGAGCACCCTCAATTCCTTACCTATTTATCTCATTCAATCTATTGTGCCTACAAATTCTATCATCAACAGGATTGAGAGGCTTATAAATAAATTTTTTTGGGGCTCTAACACTTCTACCAAAAAAATGCATTGGTCCAGTTGGCAAAAATGTTGTGGCTCCTTCGAGGAAGGCGGTCTTGGCTGTAAGACTATTAAAGATACAATCACTGCATTTTCATACAAACTTTGGTGGAACTTTAGATGCAATAATAACCTTTGGGCTAACTTCATGAATGTTAAATATTGCCAAGGGAAGCATAACTTGTTCCTACAATTCTAGAGACTCTCCGACTTTGAGAAGATTATGTAGCATTAAATGGATGGTAGTCACAAATTACTTGGGGCATAAATTCCAAAACTCTTATTTTTGGCAAGATAACTGGATTGGTACTGGGTCCATTGACGAATTACTTTCTTCGCATTCTACTGATACCATTAGAGTTAACTCATTCTGGCATAATAATAAGTGGAATATGTCTAAACTCCTTGAATACATCCCTCCTCTATAATGATAAGCTTAATTTCATTCTGATCTCCTGCCCAACAAGGATCGATCCTATTTAAACTATCGAATGGTGAATTTAATTTAAAAATGTTTGGATATATAATAAAAGAAATGTTGAAATCTCTAATGTCTATGACAAAATATGGCATAACAATATTCCTACTACTTACTCCATTCTTGTTTGGCGTATTCTTAAGAACTTTATCCCTTGATTCCTTAATGTGGAACAAAGGCTTCCACTTACCCTCTAAATGTTATTGTTGTTTTCACATCAAGAGGTTAATCATCTTTTGTTAATGGGGCCAGAAGTCGTGCGGTATGATGATCTTTTAACAATGACCTTTTCAATGGTTCCTTATCCATATACCAACTCCTTGATATTTATTTTAAAACATCCCTAAAGGTCACATCAAAATTACAACCGCTAGTATTATTATTTGGTTTATATGGATGGCCGAAACTAAGCCAAAACACAACGGTATAGCTATGAATCACGTAAAAATTATGGCTAGAATAAAATACAAAATTAGTGAGCTATTTAATGCCAACCTAATTAAGCAGAAACACTTCAAAGGTTGTATTATTGTGGTTGCCAAATTAGGGTCTCTCATCTCTATTGAACTATATGTCATTCTGAAAAGGTAGTTTATTGGGTTAAACCCAAAACAATCTTATTAAAATTAATACGGATGGTTGATTGCACGTAATGGATTGTGGTGGTATTTTTAGAAACTTTGGTAAAGCTCTTTATGCTTTTGCTTTTCCTCTACAAACTGTTACGTTCCATATCTTTGAACTTATGGTACTACTATGCCTTGAGATTTGCCTTCAACAATGGTTTAACATCTGATTGAAGTGGATGCTTTCTTGATTATTGACCTCTTAACTTACGAAAGCTAGTAATCCTGAATTGTTTTACGTGCTCAAGCATATCCGAACCCTCCTTTCTAAATTCAGTTATAAGATCTCCCATGTTTGGAGGGAAGGCAATGCATGCGCCGACTACCTAGCAAACTTAGGTGCTAGACTGAACAATAGAGCTATCTTTGATAACTTAACTCTACCTCATCATCGGAAAGGCCTAGTTAACCTTGATCGGTTGGGCTACCCTATTGCGAGTAAACAGCATGTCTCTTGGCTTGGTATTGCTTGGACTGGTCAACCCCTTAATTTATTTTCATGTTCTTTGGTTCTATCCACTAATAGATGTTTCGATTGTTCTTTAATTGTTTTTCGGTTGGTTCCTTTAATTTGGGATTGCGGTTGTTTTGAACGTGGAGCCTTTAGAACTTATATGGAATTTTAAATGGGTTGTTGGTGTTGGATTCTCTTGTATATACGTGCAACCTATGGCGACATAAGCTTTTTTGGTATTGGTTGTCGATAATAGGTATTTGTTATCTTGGTTTTGTTTGGGCTATCCTATTTGAGTAATGTCTTGTTGGCACAGTCCGCTAGATGTTTTCCTTGTTTTTTTTTTTTTTATTTGGTTCCTTTATTTGGGGCTTGCGGTTGTTTGAGCGTGGAGCCTTGATTTTCATGTTCTTTGGTTCTAACCACTGCTAGATGTTTCTGATTGTTCTTTAATTGGTTTCTTGCTGGTTCCTTTAATTTGGGCTTGCGGTTGTTTTGGCGTGGAACCTTTCTGTTAGATTATGGAATTTTAAATGGGTTGTTAGTGTTTGGATTCTCTCTTGTATGCACGTGCTTGACATAAAGCTTTTGGTGTTGGTTGGTCTGATAATAATCTGTATGTATATGTTATCTTGGTTTTGTTGGACTGGGCTACCCTATTTCAGAGTATAAACTACATGTCTACTGTTGGCCTGGTATTGCTTGGACCTTTCGGTCCAACCCCCTTAAATTTTTTTTTTTTTCATGTCTCTGGTTTCAGTCCCTGCTAGATGTTTCTGATTTTCTCTGTTTGTTTTCTGGCTGGTTCCTTTAATTGGGGCTTGCGGTTGTTTGTTTGGCGATCCGTGGAGCATTTTCACCTTATATGGAATTTTAAATGGGTTGTTGGTGTTTGGGATTCTCTGTATGCAATTTACATATGCTCAATTGTTGTTTGGGATTCTTGTATCAGGTGGCTCTTTCGGCTAATCCCATTGCTTCGGCATTAGTAGTATTTGGATTGTGTTGGAATTGAATAACTTTCATTTTTTTCTCTCTTATCATACGTGTTGGGGGCATTGTCTCGGTTGCCTTGATGTTCTTACATTCCTTATCGGGCTGCTTTGCTGCTTTCTATACACTAAATTGATTGGTGGATACCTTCATTGTTGAATTTTGTCCGGACAGACATATATTATGTCTCAAATGACAATAGCTCTATCTGGTTTGTGGGATAGGATGGTGTGAGATTTCACTTCACTTTGGTTGGTAGTTGCATTTCGTGGTATCCTTAGATGTTTGGATGCTCATATTTGCAATTGCCCCAAATTCTTGTGAATGGTGAACCTTCTTTATCCCTCTTCTTCACTAACAATTTCAAATTATCACGCATTGATTACATTTTGTCCACTATCTAATTGGCTCAAACTTGTCTTTTGATTTTAAACTTTAGTGTTTAGTTTTTTTTGTAGGTTGCTTCATGTCATGGATTTTCCTTCCGCTATGACCTTAATTCATTGCCTTCAAATGGTTTGCTGATACTATTTTACACTTAGTTTTTATGCTTCTTTGATTTGGATGTATTTAGCTTGGGGTTTTTCTAGGATTGTAGCTCTTGAGAGAAGTTTGAGTAATTTAAGGATCTTGTAACCTTTTTTGTGGCAATAAAATACCCCTATAATGGGGTTTTCTTAAAAAACAAAAAAAACCTATTATTCTAAAATAAACCAAACACATGGGGAAATGGGTTAGATCTTTTTAAATTTCTAAGTCAAATCAAATCCAAAAAATAAAATCTCCTTAAAGAATTTTGATTCATTTTAAATAGTCCAATTTTATGTTTGTCCTTAGAAGTAATTAGAATGAAGTCATGTGCTTACATCCCTTTATTTCTTTCCAAGCATGCTAAATATTATTTTCCATATGAAATCATGCATCTTTGAAAAATCAATTAAATAAAATGTTTCCTTTATGTCAAATTGTATGTTGGCTAAAGAATATGAGTGGCTATTATCACTATTAAACCAAAAATTATTTTCAAAACCTATAAATCAAAGATTATGAATGAAGTGAACCTACTTATAAGTACTTATAAGCATACATGTGATTATAGCATAAAATGTGTTTTGTGTTGTTTTCTTCTCTTCTCTTAACATGGACTTGCATAGGATTTGCAAAAGTGTATAGTTCATTTGAAAAGAACATAACACCTGCTTAAATCTATTCCTATGCACTCCTATGTTATGACTTAAGAATGATCCTCACATTACACATGTGGATTATATAACCAAATCAAACCCAAAAATCTTTTGCAAGATTCTTTATACATTTGATCCTTTTTGTACATTTACATGTATTTAAGATTGGGTCAGGCTTTAAGTAACCCTAAGTAGGTCGTGTATCTTACGCCCCTAGTGTAGAAAATAATGGCGGTGTACTCACTTATGTCTTTTATACATGTAGATGTGTATTTTATTAATGAATGAGACATCCCCCTTTTTCTACATAATAAAAACATGCATCAATAGAACATTCAAATTTTCAAATTATATCTCTTAGTATTCATCATCAAAGTGTGCTAAAATTTGCATTGCATGTATAGGTATGGTTTACATGATAGAAAGAAATAAATGGGTGTGTGTCATGTGGTAGTAATCCACCTTAATTAAT
Source organism: Cymbidium sinense (assembly GCA_021442155.1). Taxonomy (NCBI): domain Eukaryota; kingdom Viridiplantae; phylum Streptophyta; class Magnoliopsida; order Asparagales; family Orchidaceae; genus Cymbidium; species Cymbidium sinense. The sequence goes on along the minus strand of CM038233.1, from coordinate 5,881,348 downwards.
CCTAAGATGCCTTTCTTATTAAATATGGCTATTTAGAGAAAATCTAAACTTAGGGTTAATTAAAACACATAATAAAATATTCACTAAAGAAAAATCATTAATGAATCTATCTTAAAAATATTTTATAGGTGAGAAGAAGTTCTCTTCTCTTTCTTCCTTCATAACATTTAGTAAGTAGTTCATTCAAACCAAATCAAATCATCAACTAAAATTGACAAATCAACTAAATCTCTTAAAATGAAACCACCATCTAAATTGAATCCTTCACACTTAGTAAACTTCAACCTTAAAGCCTAGCTAAGACATGCTACACAAGCCTTAAATAACACACACATTAGGCTAAGTCACTATTTCTAGCTCTATGTTAGGGCGGTGCATGGTTTGATGCTTATTTTTATTTTATGATGTAATATTTTTAGACTGGATGTTAGGGTGTATATGCATAGTCTGGATGTTAGGCCGATCTTAGCCTTAATCATGTCTTCTGTAAGGGGTTGTGCTTAAGGAGTGTTATAATAAAAATATAAATGCTTTTGTTTTGCAGGTTGCTTATACCCCCTAAGTATAACTCAAATTAGGACAGGTCGACTTGGTTACCCACCCATATGTGGGGTGCTAAGTCCAAATTATTCATATAACTATTTGGGTTGTGGTATGTTTAGCTAATGTCTATTTTACAAGTTTAGTTAGATTTATCTTTCCCATTTTTATGTAAATTTTGCAATTAAGATTTGGAATGAATGTTATGGGAGAATTAAGATGAACATTGGTTATAAGGCCATGTCTTATGTACCATGTGAAGTCTTGGAGCAAACATCATCCTAAGTCAAATCAAAAGAAAGAAAGAAATGGAGCAAAATCAAATGAAGAAATGAAGAATTGAAGAAATGAAGAAATGAAGAATTGAAGAAATGAAGAAATCAAGAATGAAGACCCTCATAACATGAATTATTTTTTAATTGTAATTATTCATTTATAATATGGGTTGTATAAGGTAAGAGCTCAGCTACCCATGTTTCTTTTCGGGTTGTGTGGTGGTGAAGCCCAACCACATCGGCCTCTTATTCTTTTATGCTAATTTTATAAATTGATTGATGTTTTGTTTATGATTGCGCAATTAGGATGGCATGATTTTCATAGTTTCTTAATTGCTTGATGGTTGTTGAATGGCCTGGAAGCGATTAGACTCTTAGAAAAATATAAATTTTCTATCCAATTAATCAACTCAAAATTAAACTAAACAACTCATAACCTCACCTAAAAGCCTAGGACATAGATCAACATAATAAAAGATTTAGCAACCCCTTAGCTGGATGTTGTCATGCATAAATCATATTGCTTCACTCTTGCTAATGGAGGGATTCCACCTTTTCCAGAGAAAATGGCTTGATCTTTGAGAGCCTTGGTGGAAACACACCTCCTTCATTCTGATTTTGGATCATAATCAATTTTCTCATGCATTAGGCATATGAAATCTCATACCCTGTGTTAAATAAAAATGTCCAAAAATAAAAATAAAACTTAACAAAATTTCTATTAGATTAAGTCATTTATTCATTCCCTTCATAATCTAGTCTCTTAGGGAGTGTGTTTAAAGACTTAGTCTCCTTAAACAAACAACAGCTTAGCCATCTTGTAAAGCATAAGACTTGCCTACATATATTTAAAATCGTAGGAGGAGTTAGTTGGCAGCCACCCCTAGGCAGTTGTAAGTCTAACAATCGGGTGGTTTATCCTCTCTTGTGGAGGTAAACCCTATACCCATTTTCTCCTTAGATTTAGGTCATGCCTTGCCCTCAAAGCCCCAAATTTAAGATCCGAGGTCCTTTATGGGCTACAAGCATAAATCCTCACCTCTTAGAATTTTCACCATCTTGTATTGTGGAATTGTAAGCCCTAGAGTTATAAAAAATTCAACTCAAACAATTAACTTTTCTCAAATTTAAAAAATATAAAGCCCAACCATAGGATAATTTGGGATGCTCACTAGGTTTCCTAGTATCATGAGCATCCCCTACTCATCTCCCTTTGGTTTCGATAATAACTCCCTCCTTTTGATCAATCTCACTTGATTTTCCAAAAATTATCAATTTTTTGATAGTCCTATCTTTGAAATCATTGGAGCCTCCATAGAGAACTTAATGAACCTGATTTCAATAAACTCTACTTTACTTTTCCATGTAAAGTAGAGGAAAGATCTCTAGTACATTCAAAGATCCATTGTCCTTATGAGTCCTTATTAGGTGATTAGGTCCATTGTAAGATGGTGACTTCTATTCTCGAGATAGTACATCATTCCTCAATGTCGTACCTGATCACCCTAATGAGTACATTTACATCTATGTGGTGTCCTAACAACATATTTTCAAAATTGAAATTTGAAAATAAAATACACCACAGCTCTATAATGTTGCCATTGGAGATAGATGACTAGAAGATAGAAGCTAAGTTCTATACATAATCGATTCACATACATCTTTCACTACGTTGCTCGGTAGGCCTTGGATACATGGAAACAATATGGTTCCATCCTCTTTACATCAGTGCATCAAATTTCAAAGAGTTGGAATCGAGTATTGTGTCAAAGGATACTTAAAGCCATTCTCAGTTAAAGAGGTTGAGATATATGAGGATGCTGCCTACTATCTTCCTCCACATCAAAAAGTCTATTCTCGTGAACTTGGTGAAAGTTCAAAAACAAAAGAGAAAGAAAAAGAGAAAGAAGGAAATGAAAATGGAAATGAAAATGAAAATGGAAATGCAAGTGAGCGAGTATCAGACACTGAGGAAGAAGTAGAGCCTGAAGTTAGATTCCACCCGTAGTTTGTTCCTTCATTATGGTGGATGACTTGAGCCCCAAGTGTAGAGGAAGAGGCAAATCTAAAGACGCTCTAGGTGGAAGACCTCCTCCCTATTGGCCACCTAATAGGAGTTATGGTATGACTCACAGGAATAACCCCGCTATCCACATAGACTTAGAATCTAGTTCAAAGGATGAGTCTCATGTGATTAGCACACCGACCAACCCCTCTCAGCGGGACCCTTTGGAGGTGACATTCGAGCCGGACAGCGATGAAGACCAAGCCTCCAAGCAAAGCATGAATGTCTCTGAATCACTATTATCTAGAACAAATAAAGCTTGGGAACCTTAGCTCTAACCTCACTTTCTTCCTAGAAAGTTGAAGGTTTAGTAGTTAAGGATGCCCCCAAGTCATCCACAGATGTCAAGCCTAAGAGATTTTTGTTGGGAGCATCATCCTCAAGTCAAGAAGCTGATGTAAAACTTGAGGATGATTTATATAATGATTTAATACAATTGCCTTTTGATTGGTATTCTCCTTGTGCTCTTAACTTACCAAAAAAAGGATTAATCCCACATACTTTGTCTAAACACATGTCAGATTACTTTCAAAGGTTATGGGACAACCAAAGTAGATATCCTCAATCAAGATCGGACTAGATTCAAAGGTGGGTCTCAATGACAACAACCATTGCCTAGTCATCACCACTCATTTGGGGTCTAATAGGTTATTCTTAAATCATGCTAACTCTTATGAGGAGGTAAGTTTAGAAACTTCAGATGACCCAAATGAGCTTGAAGTCAGAGATGCGCCACTAGAGTTCGAAGAAGAGATCATATCAACCATCGATGAACTGAAAAAGATCAACTTAGGAACTGAAGATAATCCACGTCCAACATACATCAGCTCCTTACTGAATGAAAAAGAAACCAATGACTTTGTTAGGCTATTAGCTGAGTTTAAGGACTGCTTCGCATAGAATTAGGAAGAAATGCTCAGTTTATCTTCTAACGTAGTAGTCCATAAACTAGCAATAGAACCTAATGCTAACCCTATCAAGCAAGCTCCTAGATGCATGCGATTAAACATTAAATAGCAGGTCACTTCTAAAATCAAGAAATTGATCGATGTTGGCTTTATCGGGGAAGAAAAATATCCTACCTAGTTAACCAGTGTTGTCCCAATTAAGAAAAAGAATGTTCAAATTTGCATATGCATCGATTTTAGTGATCTAAATAAGGCATGTCTTAAGGATGAATTTTCACTTCCTATTCTAAAATTAATGGTGAATATCGCATCATCTCATGCAGTATTCTCCTTTATGGATGGGTCATCTACTACAACCAAACCAAGATGGCCCCTAGAGATGAAAGAAACACTGCTTTTCGAACCGCGATCAGAATTTATTATTATAAGGTCATGTCTTTTTGCCTTAAAACACCATACCAATCGCCCCGGATCTTCAACGAACTCATTCATCATCAAGTTGAATGCTATGTTAATGATCTAGTAGTCAAAAGCAAAAAAAAAATGAAAGACCATCTCTTCGACTTGAGAGTAGTTTTCAAACGGTTAAGACAACATAACCTTAAAATGAATCCCCTTAAGTGTGCATTCATAGTAGCTTCAAAAAATTTCCTTGGGTTTGTTGTACGACACTGGGGATAGAGATCAATCTAGAGAAGATCAAGGTTATCTTAAAAATGCCACCCCCTAAAATTAAAACTCAACTCAGATCATTCCATGGGTAATTGGCGCATCTAAGATGCTTCATATCCAACCTATCAGGAAGATGCCAACCATTCTCAGCACTTGTCAAAAAGGACACCAAGTTCAAGTGGGATGATAAGTGTCAGCATGCCTTTGAAGACATCAAGAACTACCTGATGACATCACAAGTTCTAGCAACCACTATCCATGGCAAGCTGTTGATCATCTACACCACTGCATTAGATGACTCCCTTGGTGCTTTGTTGGCTCAAACTAACGATGAAGAGAAATAAAATGCACTCTACTACCTCAGTCATCGTCTAATCCCTACTGAGGAAAATTACCTGCATATTAAAAAGCACTGCCTAGCTTTAATCTTTGTATCCCAAAAGCTACGGCACTACATGCTTTCTCATAAGGTGAATCTGATCTTTAGGATCAACCCACTATAATATCTCATGACACAATGCTATCATCGTGACGGTTGTATATTGGTCCATAATTTTGTCACAGTTTAACATTACATTTGTACCCCTCTATGAAGTGAAAGGACATGCACTAGCAGATTTTATAGCAGCACACCCATTTCCTGCTGATTCTCGCATAGTGATGACCTCCCCTATGAACAAATCATGAACTTACGGGACACTAATATTCACTGCTGGGAGATGTATTTTGATGGTGAGGATTCCTTTCAAAAAGGAGATGAACCATAATCTACTCTTCCAAGAAAGGCGGGGGTAGGAATAGTTCTCCTAACTCTAGACAGTGATGTGATGAGATTCTCATATCATCTGTCTAACCCATGTACCAACAACAAATTTGAATCTGAGGCTCTGATTGTCGATCTGGAGTTAGTCATTACATTATGCACCCAGAGTATCAACATTTTTGAGGATTCTCAGCTCTTCATCAACCAAATTGTTGGGTCCTATAAAGTTTTAAGGCCTAAGCTCCATCATTACCAGAAGTACACTATGGATTTGTTAGCCCAAATCCCAGAGGTTACCATCCACAAGATTTCTCGAGGAGGGAGTGCACTAGAAGATGCATTATCTAAGCTTACCAAAGAGGTTGCATGTCCGGAAGATGAGTCCATTCCAATAAGGTTCTAAAATAGACAAGTCTTATCCCTTGTTGACCCTGAACTCATCGAGAGATTCTCTCTTGAAGGGGAGGTTGTCGTTTCCAAAAAAAAGATGAGTCAAATTGGAGGAAACCATTCATGGATTATTAAAATATAGGCAAACTGCCTCAAGAGAAGTCATTAGCACATCAAGTGAAGCAGATCCCTTTCATATGCCCTCATATGTAATCAGACGGATCTATCGACATATGTGGTTACGTTCGGACAAACAGCTTGTAGGATCGTGATCGAGGGACACTCAGGTTTATGTGAAGCGCATCAATCCAGTTTGAAGATGGTGACAAGGATACTACTGGCCTTCGATGATCATAGAATGTACGGATGTAGCTAGGAGATGCCACCAATGTCAGGTACACGGGGTAGTCCTACATCAACCACCCAACATTTTATGTCCTACATTAGTCTCATGGCCATTTGAATGATGAGATACCGACATAGAGGGTCCAATCGATCCTGCTTCTTCCAAGGGTCACTGATTCATTCTAGTTGTCACCGACTACTTTTTCAAGTGGGCGGAGACAATTCCACTTAGAGAGGTCAGAGCTCAGCATGTGCTCCAGTTTTTCAGAAACCATATTGTATATAGGTTCAAGGTGCCTTGATGAATTATATTCGATAATGGTACTGCATTCAAGAGCACTAATACCAATAACTTTGCTTAGAGACGTAGCATAAATTAGAGATATTCCACCATCTACTACCCAAGGGCAAACGATTTAGCAGAAGCATTCAACAAAATTCTCATTTAAATATTAAACAAGACACTCGATGACAACAAAATACAGTGGCATGAGTAATTAGTTGAAGCCATGTGGGCCTACCGTACCACATACAGAACTGCAACTCAATCTACCCATTTCTCTTTAGTGTATGGGTTCGAAGTTGTTCTACAATTACAAGACCAACTCCCATCATTAAGGATAGCCATGGGTAGTAAGATCACAATGGAGAAGAACACCAAGTTCCGGTTGGAAGAGCTCAAAGTTTTGGAGGAAAGATGCCTTCGGGCATGCCAGAACCTCGAGTTATACAAAGCCAAAATGATTCAAGCTCATAACAAGTTGGTCCATCCTAGAGCTTTTCAAGTATGACAGCTTATTTTAGTTCTAAGGAGACCAATTGTTGCTCGTCGAAAGATGGGAGGCAAGTTTGAACCCATTAGGAAGCCCCTTTGCCATAGATAAGGCCTACCAATGAGGATCTTATCAACTTATAAATTATAAGAGAGAGCGCTTGATGCTTCTAATCAATGAGCTCTACTTAAAAAATACTACCAACAAATCTTGTTTGAAAATAATCATCAATAAAACTTCTTTTCATATCAAATTTCATCTCTTATGTGTTAGAAATATATTTCGCTTGTGAAGACCCCCATAACATTTATCATTTGTAATTATAATTATTCTCTTGTAATCTGGGTTATATAAGGGTAGAGCTCGGCTACCCAAGTTTCTTTTCGAGATGTACAACAAATTGCATTGGCATTTTATTCTTTTGCGATAGCTTTATAAAATTATTTGATGCTTTTCTTAGCTTGTGCATTAGAAAAAGCATGTCTTTTCATAATTTGTTTATGATTGGTGATTGTTGTATGGCCTGGATGTGATTAGGCTCCTAAAATAAACATTAATCTTTCTACCCAAACTAAAAAAACTCATAACTAAACCTCTAAAAAATACTCATAACATCATATAAAAGCCTAAGCATTAAATCAAGATAATAAAATATTTAATAACCCTTTAGCTAGATGTTGTATATTTAATATCATGCATAATCATCTTATTTTACTCTTGTTAAGGGAGGGCTTCCATCTTTGCCAAATAGTAAGGGCTTAACTTTTGAGAGCCTATGATGAAAGAACACCTCTTTCCTTTTGATTTGGCCCATAATCAACTTCTCATGCATTTAAGCATACAAAATCCTATGGCTTGTGTCAAAATAAAGAGTCCCAAATTAAATGAAATTTGATAAAAAATTTGCATTATATTAAGTCATTATTCATACCATGCAGTCTCTTAAGGAGTGGGTTTAAGAACTTAGTTTCTTTTCTAAATAATAACACCCTAACCATCTTGCAAAAGCATATGACTTGCCTACATGGATTTAAAGCATAGAAAGAGTTTGCTGGCTGCCACTCTAGGTGTTAATAAGTCCAACAGTTGGGTGGTTTACTCTCTTTTGTAGAGGTAAACCAGGTACCCACTTTCACCTTAGATTTAGGTCATGTTTTGGCCCTCGCCAAAGCTCCCTAGATTTTGGATCTAAGATTGTTATATTCTGTGGGCTACAAGCATAAATCCTCACCTCTTATGCATTTCCAAAATCTTGTATTATAGAATTATAAGTCTTAGATTTCTAATAAAATTTCAAATCAAATAAATAAATCTCTTCAATTTCAAATATATAAAGCCAAACCATATCATGAGCACTCCCATCTCCTTTGGTTTCAATAATAACTCTTCCCTTTTGATCCGTCCCACTTGATTTTCTAAAAACACAACCAATTTATTGATAGTACTATCTTTGAATTATTTAAAGACAACAATCGCCTACTTTAATCGAGAGTATTCTTAAGGGATTCATTTTCCTTAAGATATAATTAACTATGGGGCTTACCCCCATATGAAACTTTGCAACCCGGTTTAAATAAACCCTATTTTATTCATCCATGTAAAGTAAGGGAAAAATCTCCAATATATTCAAAGACCCATCATGCCTTAGGAGTCTTTATCAGGTGATTAGGTCCACTGTAGGGTAGTAACTTCTATCTTTCGAGATAGTACATTATTCTTCAATGTCGTACTCAATCACCTCGATTATGGTGTCCCCCCCTCCCATACAAAATACAAATAAATTGAAAATAAACACCACAAGGTTCCAAAGAAATTCTCTTCAAATTTCTCCAACTTAAAATTTAATAATTTGAACCCCCTTTATCATATCAAAATTTGATGAGTGTGGGTCCAAATTCTTTAAATCTATCAAGAATGTTTGAATCAAATTTGACATAGAGCTTGAAAACCTTAAGATGACTTATGATAATTCAATATTCACTATTATGGGTCATAAAGTTATTGTTAATAAAAAAAATTATGATTGTATTCAACTTAAAACCAAAATGTGAATTCTCACCCTAAAGGAGAAAGGCCATATAGATTCCTTCGAGAGCCAAGAATAAAACTGACAAAGATTTTGAGTATGTATTATTTATTCTAGATAAGTGTGACTCAAATGACTTGAATCCTAATTCTCAAAAGAAGACAACTCTCAAAATAATGATCGTAATTCATAAAATAACAGTAACGATGGACTTGATGTCTGTAATGATTCCAACTCAGGTAGAGATGCCCCCATTCTAAGCTTTCTTGGTGTCACTAACAATAAAGAGTTATAATCATCATATTTTAAAGGTCAATTAGGATAAACTTTGGGCACCAAAAAGAGTAGGTAGACATCAATTCTACCTCTCTTTCAGAAGATATCACAGAAGTCAATTATTGCAGTGGCAAGGTCCTACCACTTTGATCAACACCATAAGAAGAAGCAAACCAATCGTTGGAAATAATTAAATTCTAAATTCTTCTTAAGATGCACATCACAATCCAAAAAAAGGCGTCAAACTGTTCTTAAGGTTAATTTTAAGGTCCTAAACTATCTTGGAAGGTTGCCCACTAAGCTAAATAATAAGTGTACCCTCACCTTCTCTAAAGAGATAGAAAAGTGTTTGATTGGAACTTAACCATATTCTTTCTTGCTCAATTAATGGAAACCTCCTCAAGTCATACTTAACATAGAATATCCTATGGAAAGAACCTCCAGAGAACAAAATATAAACAATGACTCAAAAAAAGAAATTAAATAAAAAATTAAAAAATTAAAAAGAGAAAAGTAAAGCACCAATAATACTTTGGAATCTAAAAGATGAATCATGTGTACAAGGTGTAAATTCATGGAAAAAGAGAGAAAAGAATATACAAAATAAATTTTGAGTCAAATTTTGACAAGTCTCTGGAGTTAGATAGTAATAAAAAAAGAGTTCTTAAAGGATAATTTGTGTATGATATGACTAGAAACTTAGTAGGTATACAAGCTCATTGACTCCAATTCTACTATCTCATGATATTATTATAGGATTGGAAGGTAAGAGTTGCTCATAACCTCTAACAAAATATATATATCATGGGATTTCAAATTTCCACTTTATATCTCTTTCTTCAGGCACGAAAGAGGACTGAACGGTTGTAGATAAACCTTCAAATGAAGTAATAAAATCATCTTTTTCCTAGTTTGCCTACTTTGCTTAAAGAATTTTGAAGACTTTTAAGGAAAAGATGCACTCTCTAAAATTGAGGAGAAAATTAAATCATTAACCAATAAAGTCTCAAGAAATTAACCTCAGAAAATAAAGAGAGTCCACCCACCCTCCCAATATCCATATATGATAAGTCAGAAGGAAAATGCCAATGACTTGGTTAGGTTACTTTTGTAGTTTAAATATTGCTTTACCTAAGACCATAATAAAGTGCTCAATACATCTCCAAAGGTAGTAGTCTATAAGCTCAAAATTGAACCTATAAACTTATAATAAAGTGCCCAATTCATCTGAACTAATATCTTTTTGTTGAGTCATTATAAAAAATTCAGATGTTAACTCCTCATGCTTTTCTTTCTTTTCTGAGAAGAATTTTGATGGATTGATCGAGTCTGTCTGACTACCATCATCATTTTGGAGTAACTGATGCTGAAGAACATATGATATCATATGAATGATTCAGCATGTCTCTATTGGGCAAGATCCACTATTATCTTATTCATCCAATTTAATAATATGGAGTTTAGGCATAAAGTCTGCAAGCCTAAATGGTCATCTTGTCAGCTGGTAATACTCCTCTAAGTTATTAATAATATTTTGAGTTATAGTTCTCTTCTTGATCTTCTTTTTCTTAGCCGGCTTTTTTGACTTATGAGGCTTACATTTAGTAGACTGCTCCTCGTGCTGTGATGAAGTAGCCTTATCAAAATACCGCTGAGAAGCTAAAATGCTTAGTTTAGGCATTTCTTTTAAGTCCAATATAGGTTCAAGTGGTGATTTCCACTTAACACTAGGGACATCTTTTAGCTGCTTCAACATTTTCATGATCTTCTTAGAGACTACTATTTCCCATTCTTCAATCTGAATTGATTCTTATTTCTCTTTAGTTCTAATGAATGATGTATAAGAGGATGTAATCATCCTTATAGATTCTCTTTTTGGGTTGAGTAGAACACTATCAGATAATGTAAACTCATCTCATCGGTACTTTCATTCTAGCCAATCTTTGAAGACATAATAATCATCAATAAGATAACTAATCACCCGATGATAGGGATAATAATTTGGATTATTGGCTTGATCAGCTTCTTTAGGCCTTTTACTTATTGATAATTGTAGACCAGCTTTGACTGCTTGTTAAAATATATCCATGCTATCACTTCTAAATGAATATTCTTTGTTCATCTTTTCCTTAAAAGATGAATGCATTCGCTCATCATCTCCTGTTGTTTGTTTTGGACACTCTCCATCACTTGAAAAAGTTTGAAATTTATCATTGCCTCCTAATACCAATTTTGGCTATGGATTAAGATGAACAAGCCCATTTCCCTTATTATCATTGTACATTGACTATTTTCCTTTATTTACATTATAGATTACTCATTTTTCACCACTTGAGCTATAGGAAACAGCATGAGTTTTATTTCTTCTTGAGTTTGAAAGCTTATTTTTCTTAGATTTATCTGTATAGATTTCAGACTTAGGGTAATTTAGCTTTTCAAATTTGGCCACCATATCAAGCAAGTTTTCAAATGTTGTGCTTGATTCCATACATAAAAATAGTGTTATTTTATCATCCATAATTTCCATTAACAATTGGATCGCATGTTCTTCTTCCGATTGTTGTTCACATTTCATGCTTAGGTTACGCCAACGAGTTACGAATTTTGCCACTGACTTATCTTTTCTCTTTTTTAGCAAGGCAAGGGCGTCGTTATTTTCTCGGTTACCTTTCATTCATGAACATTATTTCTTCGGTAAGGTTTTGACCGAATCATTTGGTTCTCATTACCACTCAAAAGCAGTTGAAGTCAAGCTGCTGACGAACTGGCGAAAAAGTAGTGTATCATTTCTCCTGTATTACCACAAGTAGCCTTGAATTGGGCTAGATGTTACTTTGGATTATCATGTCCACTAAAAATATTAAATTTTGGTACCAAGTAACTTTGTATGTATGGCACTTAATCAAATTCAGTTGGGTAAAGGTGACCCTTACTCACCATCTTTTCAGCCTATTCTGATAAGTGTCTTTATCTTTTCATTAATTATTATTTCTAGTTGAGCAGCTATTACTGCTCCTAGTGCACTAGCCACATTCTGAATTATAAGTTGATGAGCTAGTTGATTAACTTCATTCCTCCCTTCAAGCATAGCATATATTGTAGGAACTTGAGGTATCAGAGCGACTGGTGGTATAGAGGTTGTACTATTAGCTACCTGTTAATTAAATGAAATAGGTGCTACATTTGATGTAGTGCATTATTTGGTTTTAAAAAACCAAATCGAACCAAAATTTTTAAGTAATTTGGTTCGATTTTGAACTTAGTAATTTGGATTTTGGTTTTAATTAATGAAAACTTTGGTTTTTGTTTTTTGGATCGATTTGTTAAATAAAATTTTGGAATGGAACCAAATAAACTGAATTTATTCATTACTTGATAATTTTTTTTAGCCATCATAAAAATTTAAATATTTTTAATGCATAAAATTGATTAATTATTTTCTAATATATATATATATATATATATATATATATATATATATATATATATATATATATATATATATATATATATATATATATATATATATATATATATATATATATATATAATTATTTGTTCATTATACAAAAAAATTACATAATTAATATAAATTTCACAAATAGTTTTAAAATATAGTAAACTTCGGTTTATCCAAAACCAAACAAAAATAACTAAACCAATTTGTTATTTGGTTTGTTTGGTTTTGTATTTTGTTTGGTCAGTTTGGTCTAATTTTTTTTAATACAAAATCAATTGGTTTTTAAAATTCATCATCCAAACCATCCAAACAAACCAAATGCACTCCCCTAATTTGATGTGATATTCTTCTCCAACATATTCATTATGATATTCATTTGTACCATCATGTCATTAATTTTAGTACCAAGCTGTGAAATTTTCTTATGTTTAGTTTTCATTTGACGTTGCATTTGTCTTTGATCTCTAGCTAGTGTCACGACGTCAATGAGTACAAGCTCTTTTTCTTCTATATTTCTTTTTTTTTTGTTCTCCTTCGTGCTCATCTGCAGGGGAAGAACTTGACTATCCTTCTCCTTGTGTGTTTGTGGGGATAGTTGTTCATGGTACTATAATATAAGGGATGGAGGAAAAAAAAAATTTCAGATCTATAGTATTTTGCTACTATGATTTGCTACAATAAGACGGGAAGAGGGATTAATGGATCGGGCTTCGATTTCAATTTGCTACAGTGCAAAACCTATAGCAACGGATCGGGAATGAAAATAGGCGAGGGTTTTCGGATGGAGATGAATGAGAGCCAGGGCTTGGAGGTGAATCAGGGGAGGGAAAAAGAGTGCGAACGGGAGAAAGAGGGAGAACCTTATGGGTGAGAGGCTTTCGTTTGGCTTGCCCTTCGATCGGAGACGGGGAGCATGAGGGCTTGTGACTTGCAATTCAATCAAAGATGAGGAGCACTAGACAATGGTGAGCAAAGAGGGCTTTTGGTTTTTAGGAGAATGAACGAGCAGCCAACATCTGAGGGATCGTGAATCAGAAGCCGGAACTGAAGGCTTCGTTCGATTTTTACCCCAGACGGACGAGAGCAGGAATGGTTCTTGTCGTTCCTTGTGGTTTCTAGGGAGGATGGGCGGGAGTGGTTTCAGCTTTGATGGAGATGAACCGAGGGTCAACAAATGCACCCTCCCCCCAACAAAAATGGTCCTTGTTTGGAATGGACCATATTTGTTGTGAGCTAACTAATTCTATGAATTTCTCTGATTTATTTGATGTCAATCTGATGATATCTCTTTGCAATTCTTCGAGATATTTTACACAGATGTTATTTTAAGGATAAATCATCTTCTATAATCTCATTCATAATCTATTAGTCAGTTAAGAGAATTTTTTATTTTGACTCACTTTGGCATGTTAAGTCAAGTCAGCTTTGGGCAGAATATCTATTGTCATCAAACTAGCAAGCGGGGGATCTACCACTACGGCATTTTCTTACGACTTATCGAGTGAGAAGAGCAGTCAGCCATTCGACCACATTTGGGCTTATTGAGTCCGACGGTCAGGACCCACTTAAGTCATGGACTTGAGCTGTGGACAGACTTGTGCTTCCCTAACTTAACAATATCAAAGTTTACAAATTCAAAATCCTCTCATTTGACTTTTCGAACTATTACGAGTCTAGATGATGAATCTTTCAATTGCGGAATCATCTTATGTACAACTTGTTCAAAGATACATTTTAACTTTTCATGATAACCAAAATTATCTTTGATATTAGGATCATAGAGTAATCAAATGAAGATTTTGACTCAAAATACGATGGCTAACTTAATCATAATATATTCGAGGATCTCGTCTTATGGCACGATGCCAACCCATATGAAAATAAAGAAATGCCCCTATCTTGCATGGGGAATTCTAAAATACATTTGAGAGAATTTTAAGATGAAATTAAGCAAATACATCAATATTTGAATTGATATGTTTACTCTTACGAGAGCTTAATACATAATATTGATTTCATCTATATATAAAATCTAAAAAAATACCCCCTATGTAACAGGGGGATTTTCACAGTGCTTTAAAAAATTTTATCGTCTTGATTATATATATTTATTTAGGGATCTCGGCGTGAAGTACGATGTCAACCTGAATAAATATACATAAAAATATCCCCTGTCTTGCAGGGGGATTTCTATTGTACCTCAAGGATGTATTCATCATGTATAATATTTTTTCAGGTATCAGCCTTTAATTGACGACATTAGTCTTTCGTCATTTAGATCAATGAGTTGGTATGCTCCTCCTTGATACACCTTCTCGATGATAAAGGAGCCTTCCCAATTAGACTTAAATTTATCACCAATTCTTCGATTATGAATAATTAATCTTCTCAGCACCAAGAGCAATTCACCTTGTTGGAATGTTTGAGGCCACACTATATGGTTGAAAGCCCTGAACATCCTTGCCCGATAAACTTTCAAATTTTGATGAGCTTGCAATCTAATTACATCAAGCACGACATCATTCCCCCCAACCATCCGCTTTAAGCTAATGATGAATTTCATAAATCTAAATTTTAAAACTCCACAAGTTGCTACTATACGCTACGCATTAAGCGATCTAACGACTAGCCTTAATCGAAAGATCTCTCTCAGCATTGGGAGGGGTAATTAACTATAGGTTCTTGCGTCTATAAGAAATTTGGAACCATATCTAAAGTCCTCACAAAATGAGAGCGAAATCTCTAGATTGTATCTTATCTACTATTCCATCTACCTTCTGAAATTTACACCGACACTTAAATCATACTCCCTTCAATGTGAGAGATCGGTGGCGAATTTTTGGAGCACACAAGGAGCTAATGATAAAAAAAAAATTTAAGTGAAAATGGATTTAATACCCAAGAGAAATAAATATATAAATAATCAATCAAATTTATATTAAACTCAATATGATATCAATAATCTAGTTGATAAAGACTAAAAATTATTATTAAAATATTTAATTGGATTTAAATCAAATATATTAAAATATTTTTTTTAAAATAAAGTTGTCTTTCTCCTTCTCTTATACACTAGAGAATCAAGCTAAATAAGATTTAGAAATAGAGTGATAGGACTTGTAATATAGAGCTATATGATGAACCAAATCCATTGGAGGAGATGAGATTTGGAGCTTATATTCATTGGTGAAGTTGTGATTTATAGTTAGATCCATTGGTGTATTTGAAAGTTACGTAAATTTAAATAAATTTTAAATACAACTAATTTAAAATATATAATAAATTTTACACTGCATTTCAAATTCTTTCAAATCAAATAATAAAATTCTTAAAACCTTTCGTTCTAAATGCTATTCTTTTACATCAAATCAAATAGCGCTTAAGAACTCAAAAATTCAAGATGAAAATCATTTTTATAATCTTCAATAATTTTAAAATCAATTATTTTAGAAACGTACCCTTATATATATATATATATAGTTAATCCTTCACTCATGATTTGAGATTAACTCTACTTGGAGTCTTGGATACATCCTACGCTCATATTTAGGGGCTGTTTGGTTGCCTGCATTTAGAATACAGTGTAAAAGGAAATATAGTGTAAAGTGAATACTGAATTAATACTTTACTTTGTTTGGTTACTAAAGTAAATACATTAACTATATTTTCTTTTGGTTTACGTAAGTAAAGTAAAGTAAATAATATTGTAAATATTTGGTTGGATGAATGTAAAGTAAATATTTGTATTACGAATACTTTATTATATGTAAATTAATTATAGAATTTATTCACTAATTAAAGTATTCAATTAAAAAAAATATTATCAAATAAAATATAGATAAATTATAAATAAAATTTTTTTCTTGACTAAAATAATAAATAAAATCAAATACAAATAAAATTTATTTTATTTGTAATTAATTTACAAATTTTCTAAAATATTAAAATAAAATCAAATACAAATAAAATTTATTTCTAATATTAGTGTTATAAATAAATAAAATTTGAATATTATCATTTTATATTAACATAATGACCCAAATTTAATATATATATATATATATATATATATATATATATATATATATATATATATATAATATATTATTACTATATTAAACATTAATTAATTAATAAGAATTTTTATTAAATAAATTCGTCAAGATTTAATATTTATTTATTAAATAATTTTTCTTTAATAAATAGTTTACTCTTTAATTATTTTTTTACTAAATAAACAAAATTTAATAATTATTTTATTTTTTTTATTTATCGTGAATTTATCATCAATTTGAATAAATATAATTATATTTATTAAATCTTAATTAAGCTATAATAATATTTATTTTAATTAAAGTTAAAATTAATATTACATTCAAATTCAAAAAATAAATTAAAAAGAAAAAAAAATGTTTTCCAGGGCTCAGCTCCCCAAAAGAAAAAAAAAAACCTTTTCCGCTCCACGATTTGCTCGCTCTGCTCTCGCTCAGCTCGTGTAAGCAATCATCGTTTTGGATTTCGTTCTGAAATAAGGAAAATCGAAATCTTCAAATTTTACGGTAATTACTTTTGAACCAAACAGAAAGAAGAATTACACGTATTTGGATTACATTACACGGTAATTACTCAGAACCAAACAACCCCTTAGTTCATCTCATGAATGGTTCAGCTCTAGTGGTTACGGGAAGGCGTCCGAAGAGCCTACAAAGGTTCCATGCCAAATACTACAGCGGCAAAGTGAGCACTAAAAAGCAATAAGTTAATGAGAAATTTACAAATCAATTATTTAGTATATGTATATTTATAATTTAATCATATTTTTTATTTTTTTAAAATTATTAGATTCATATATTTGTATATATCACGATCAAATTATTAAATTTTTTTTTAAAATTGAAAAATATGAGTTGAGCTTTTTGTTATGAATTTCAATATTTTTAAATCAATTTGAAAAATTAAGATTGAAGATGATTAATTTGTAAATATAGAAAAATAGGATGATTGTGTATGTAAAAGCCTGATTAATGTATTAAGCTCTCAATGGCCATTATTATTGTTGCATACTAGAAAACCAGTTGTGGTAGATTAGAACTTCACATCTTAATTTCATTGAGAAATCCAGCACGCACGTAGATAGTTGAAAATAGAATAAAAACTCTAGAATTTTTATATAGAAAAACCTCAGGAAGAGGAAAAAATCACGAGGTCTAACCCAATAAAAATGTTCCACTATATATCTATTTTGGAGTACAAAGTTTAAGTCTTTCCGACAGTGGGATTATAAGATTGTATGTAAGAAATCTTTATAATAAGAATTCTAGAATCATATTACAACAGCTATGCAACGGTAATTGGGTTGTAAGAATTGTTGGTGGCAGTCGGCGATGACAATAGGCTGTGATTGGTGACAACGGTGATGATGACAAACTTCGAACTTCTAATTTTCTCCCAAGTTCGCCTCTAGCTCCCCCTTTTCGATAAGAATTGGGATCCTATTTATAAGATT
This sequence comes from Cymbidium sinense, assembly GCA_021442155.1. Classification (NCBI taxonomy): domain Eukaryota; kingdom Viridiplantae; phylum Streptophyta; class Magnoliopsida; order Asparagales; family Orchidaceae; genus Cymbidium; species Cymbidium sinense. Next base: position 5,863,349 of record CM038233.1, on the reverse strand, counting down.
CTAAGATGAGTATTTTGATCATTATAGCCAAAATCTCCAAACACTCTATCGGACGATTTGTATCGATCCATTTGATCATAGATTATTTTTTGATGATTTGACCATTTAAATGACATTCGATCTGAGTGATCTTAGGCTCGTTGGATTCATCTCTCGAAACCACTCGATTCAATTATAAGCACGTCAAATTTGAAAGTCATTTGATCATCAAATCAGTATTTCGAAATTTTCATATGTAATTTTCAGACTTGATTTAAGCTCATTTGGATCGACTTGACATGCTTTTAGTATTGTTAAACTCATCTCATTAGTTGTTTAATTTGATTGTATACATGCTTTAACTTAAGATCCATGCTTCATTTATAAATTTTAGAAGGATATATCAATTATTATTATTATTATTATTATTATTGGAGCTGAATTAATACTCTTCTTAATTTAGATTGCATTAAGTCATAGGGGAAAATATATAAAAAAAAATATTGCTCCAAAAACTTTATGATAGACAATAATAATCATTTCAAGAACCAAACATATAAAAGATTTACATACATACCACACAATTCTTTAAACTTTAATTTTTACATATAACACCCTAATCTCCAATATCACATCAAAAATATCACAACCATTCACTTTATAAAAGAGAGATGCATCTTTTTAAGCATAGAAAAATATTAGATAAGTAAATATCTAATTTTAGATATTAGATAAGAATTGTATGGTATATATATAAATCTTCTCAAAAAAAAAAAAAAAAAAACTTTAGGGTCAAGCATTAAACATTAAGTGATCAAAATAAAATGCAACTCTAAAGAAGCTAAGCACCTACGAACTGCTTTAGCAATCAACATTTGCATGAAAGCTTTCATGGTTAGAAAAATAAAATTCAAACGACATTAATGATATGAAATAATTCGAAGTTAGAAATACCAAAAGAAACAAAGAAACACATTGTAGTTCATGGAGCAGAAGCTGTTTTCTTGAATAAAGAAAATGCTACACAATTTAACATATAAATAGAATTATAAAAAAACAATATTCCTTGTAGCATCCTCTTCATCAAAGTCTATTTAGCTATAATTGTCTAAAAAAAATAGTGATGAAGATAATACAAAAAAATCTGATATTTAAAAAGTTACGATGAGACTTATAATTTTTTTTTTAAAAAAAAAATATATCGTAACTTTCTAACCACCACAGCAGGATTAAAAACGCAACTTTCTTATCACAGATTTTTAAAAATATAGGCAAAACTCACTATGGTGTAGCACGGCACCGCACCATCGTGCCAAATGCGGCCTCACTAGAAGACCAGAAAGTGGAGAGAGCTCAGACTGCATGAAAGCAGGATTTGCGTATTGTCGTCCTGGAGCGAAACCATACGTTTTCAAATAATTGAAGTTTCATTTGGCACAAAAGAGAGATTCTATTCTTAAATCATTTCGCAAGACAAGACCAACTAGTTATTAGCTATACAGTGATAAAACAACAAATACAACTGAATTCCATGCCATTGAGAGTACAAATATATCCAACGCCGCTCATAAGTCATATCTGAATCTCCACCTACATTCTAATCAACATAATATCGTTACTTTGAGTTAAGTCCTTTTAAAACTTCAAGAAAACTACTCTAGGGCTGTAAATTAGTCAGGCGTGCATGTTCAAGCTTGGGCTTATTTACTATTATCGAGCCCAAATTTGATTTGAACTTTTAAAATGGTGTTCAAATTTGAATATATTTATCATTATCAAGCTAAGGTTAAATTCTAATTTGTTCACGAGCTTTGTTCAAATTGGATTATTTAACGAGCAACTCGTTTAATGAAATAAACGAGCTTAAATCAAATCTTATTCAAGCTTATCCATGAGCGACTTGTTTAGAAATACATATGAGTTGTATCAATTAAAGCTTATCAAGCCTAAAAAAAATTTTTAACAATATTATTCACAAACAAGCCTTAATTGAGCTCCTTAAAGAGCTTATTCACGAACTCTAAACAATATTATTCATAAAAATAAATGAACAAGCTGTTCATGCTTATTAGTTTAGCAACCAAATATTTATAAAAAATGCTCAAGCTCTTGATTAATGAATCAAACAATCATGAACAAGTTCTAATTGAGCCAAGCCACGAATAATTTGTCAAACATTAGATTCATTTGCAGCCCTAAACTACTCTCAAGAGTTGTTTGCCTAACAAATGTCTGATATCAATGTGTGTGAAATATCTAATAATGTTATTTTCACAATTCGAAACCTTAATATGATATAAAATACTTTCCCATGTGCTTATAATATTTTAAAAGACAATGTTTTGCTCGTCTTCTAATCTTCCGAAAACAATAATGTTATTTTATTTTACAGTGCAATAACTCAGATTAATTAGAAATGAATCACTTCTATATATGTAATATTTTTTTATACAAAAAGAAATATGAAATCATTTCCTTATAAACAATTATTTTATATTAATATCAAATAAAAGCAACAGTTACACTTCTCTGTCACTTAAATTGAGCGATTTTTCATTTGATAAGTGTTCTTCTAAGCTCTTATTCAACATATCAACAGCTCATTCTAATGAATGAAAACATAGTTACAATGTGGCTAATGAAAATTTAATGTGGAAGAATAAAAACAGATTAATACTGCAAAAATAAATAAATAAATGACAAATTAAATGATAATAATACACCACATTGATAACTAGGGTTTTGTAGACAAATCTTGCAGAGCTTCAGGAAATATCATGTAGCCTTAAGGATCAAACTCAGAGAACCAATAAAACCCACCTTTCAGTTGTTAAAATTAAATGAAAATTTGCTATAGAAAATAAATTTTTAGTATGAAAGAGAAATTATAATTTATTGTTACTTCAAACCCAAAGGCTTCATCTCCATCTACCATCTCTGATATGCTCCTAGGGTTTCTTATTTGGCTCTTCCGGCGGCAAAGCTCCTGCATAGAGAAAAAAAAACAAGAGATGAGGAGGAAGGAACGAAGAAGATGGGATTCCAGGAAAGAAATTTGCTGCTCTTCTTGTTCTTATTATCCTTTATATAGCAATTGATCTATACATTCTTGATTTCTTGAGTTATTCTAACTGAATCTGTTACTCATAACAAATTACTTATGCTCCAAATGATCTTATACGTTACATCTCCTATTTCTCCCTTTATACAAGGGATATATTTTTAAGCTATTATTTATTTCTTTGTTTGCAGAAAATCGATAGCTCATTGAAAATCCTTCAACCAGTTTAGTCTTTTCTTTTATCTTTTTATATCGCTTTGAGGTGTGTTTTCTGGATACCTATCATTACCCCCTCCCCAAAAATGACCTTGTCCCCAAGGTCGAAATCCGAATGTCTTCTGAATTTCGTTGAGGAACCCAAGATGCATCATTTGTTAATAAGTCATTCCACTATACTAATATTTCTTTTATTTGTCTTTCTCCTTGCAGTATAATTCGTTTATCCAAAATATTAATTGATTTGACTAATTGTTGGCCTTCGATAAATTGTGGTGGAAAAATGGCCGGGTGTAAACTAGAGTCTTCCCGAAAGATTTTGAGACGGAATATGTGAAAGACAGGGTGAATTTTTGTTGCTTCTGGAAGCTCTAGTTTATAAGCTACTATACTCACTTTCTGTGTTATTCTTAAAGGCCCGTAGTATTGACGTTGCAGTTTTGTGAATGGTTGAGTAGTTACCGAAGTCTGGCGGTATGGTTGCAACTTGACGAGCACCAAATCGTTAATCTGAAACTATAGATTTTTTTTTTCTATCTGTCATTTGTTTCATTCTATTCTATGCCTTTTGTAGATTTGTTTTAAGTTGTTGCAATACTTGGTTTTTTTGTTGTAGAACTATTTCCACTTCCGGATAAGTAGTGAAATTGAGATTGTAAGGAATGATTGGAGGTGGGGGTCTCCCGTAATCAATTTAAAAAGGAGTCATTTTTGTAGATGTGTTGATAATGGCGTTGTAAGAAAATTTGCAGCCAGCTTCATGGTGATTCTAAAACAAAACTTCAAAGATATTGCTCTAACATTCTATTTCTCACCACCGTTTGGTCATCTGTCTGTGGATGATAGGAACTACTATGACTTAAAGTAGTTCCACTTAAACGAAACAATTCTTGCCAGAAGGAGCTCATAAAAATGAGGTCTCGATCTGAGACAATATTTTATGGAATGCCATGAAATTTGCAAATATCCAAGACAAAAATGACTGCAATTGTGGTTATAGAAAAATGAGTATTGAGGGTTGAAAAATGAGCATATTTAGATAATCTGTCAACCACTATGAAAATGACTGTTTTATTTTGTGATTTGGGTAAACCAATGATAAAGTCCATGGAAAGTTATTTCCATATTACGGTTGGTATTGGTAAGAGTGGCAACAAGCTTGCTGGCTTTTGGTTGTCATAATTTACTTGGCATGTGGGGCATGTTGTGACAAATTGTTGAATATCATACTTCATTTTTTCCCAATAAAACTGTTGTGCTACCCTTGCTAATGTTCGTCTTATGCCATAATGGCCACCCAATGGTGAAGAATGTAGCTCAATCATTACTTTTATTCGGAATTCTGAATCTATAGCTAGTATGATGCAGTTATTTTAATATACTAGCCCATTATGTATTCTGTAGGCATGAAATTGATCTGGCTTTTCTGTAATTTGATTTTTCAACTGTTGCAATTCTGCTTCAACTTGTGTTTCATTTTTGAGTTGATCTAACAATAATGTAAATTGTTGTGTATAAGCATAGAAGTTTGAGTTCTTGAGTCTTGATGTGGTTAAAACTATCCTCCATGTCGTTGTTCTCTACTTTACGAGACAGTGCATCGACTGCATTATTTTCTATCCCCGGTTTATATTCAATTGTGTAGTCAAAGCCTAAAAATTTTAACTAGAAATCTTTACTGTTATGGTGTTTGAATCAATTGTTGCATCAGTTCTCGTATGCTCTTTTGGTCTATTCGAATAGCAAATTTATTCTCTAGTAAGTATTAGTGCTAACATCCCACTGCTTCTATAATTGTGTATAGTTCACAGGTGTATGTTGATGATTTTTGTAACACTGGTAAAAGTTTTTTTCCAAAATAAGCAATTGGTTGGTTATTTTGTAACAACACTGCCCCAACTGCTATTCTTGAAGCATCCGTTTGTACCACAAAAGGTAAGAAACAATCTAGAAAAGCTAAAACTGGTAATGATACCATGACTAATTTCAGTTGCAGGATGGCCAGTTGAGCTTCCTCTGACCACTAGAATTTCTGTTTAGCTAGGAGCGATGTTAAAGTGGCTGCCATCTCTACATAATGCCTAATGAATTTTCTATAATACCCTATTAATCCCAAGAATCCTCTTAGTTATTTTAAAGAACTAGGGGTCTTCCATGATTACATTATCTCAATCTTTTTGTTTGTGTCCCAAGTATTCAATTTTTCTTTGCACAAACTCACATTTTGTTGGCTCGATGAATAATGAGTGTGACTTCAATATTTCTAGTACTGATTGCAAATGATTTTGATGGCGTTCTATTGATGGGCTACATATGAAAATGTCATAAAAAACACTAGCACAAATCTGCGTAGAAAAGGTCGCAGAATATTATTCATCATTGCTTGAAAGGTTGATGGTGCATTTGTCAATCCGAATGGCATGGCTATAAATTTATAATGTCCTTCATGAGTTCTAAATGCTGCCTTATGTATGTCTTCTTACAATCAGATTTGATGATATCGATCAGAATTTAGTTTAAAAAGTACCTGTAATTCATCCATTTACTCTTCTGGTGTAGGTATTGGAAAACGGTATGGAATAGTGATCTTGTTCAATGTTCTGTAATCAATAAAAAAATGTCATGGTCCATCTTATTTTCTTACTAAAAGGATAGGTGAAGATAAAGGGCTTGTGCTTTCTCTTATGATGTCTGTCTCTAACATTTCTTTAACCAACTTTTCAATTTCTGTTTTCTGAAAATAAGAGTATCGATATGGTTATACCTTAACTGGTTGGGATCCTAGAACAAGGTTGATGTGATGATCAACCTCCTTTTTGGGTGGTAACTCTGCTAGTGACTAGAATAATTCTTGATATCTTTATAATACTTCTTGTATACTTATAAGTACATCTTTGACCAACTAGTTGAAGTAATTGTATCCGGAGGAACTTTCCTTATGTAAAAGCATGAGATAATTTCTGCCTTATCTCTTAGCTTGGTGAACTGATGTAAGAAAATATTTTTCAGGTTTGATGTTATGTCTCCTTGTAATTGTATTAATATATCATTCTATACAAATTTCATTGTCAATTTCTTGTAATCTATTGTGCATTCTCCAAGTTGTTCTAGCCCCTGTATTGGCAAGAGGTAACAGTCCATCACAAATGTGTAGCCTTATAGTTTTATTGGTATTTGAGAATAAAGTCCTGATCATTGAAGTGTTTCCCCATTTTCTACTAAAACATTGAAAAAGTTTGAAGGTGTTACTATATGTTCCAAGAATTTAGCCAACTTGGATTGTATAAAATTATGAGTTGAACTACTATCAATCAGGACTTTTACTTTAATGTTTCCAATAAGACCTTATTGGCGTAAAGTTCATGGGTTTGATTGTCCTATGAATGCATTAAAGCTAATTTCTGGGGTGTCAGTTGTGACTAATATATTTTCAATTTGGTTTTCAGATTGTATGTTTTGTTCTTGTTCATCATTAACCACCATAAAAACGAACAATTTTGATTTGCAAGAATGGCCACTACAGTATTTTTCATCACAATTAAAGAATAACCCTTTCTTTTTTCTTCCTTCTGATTGGCCTGCTGTAAATCTCTCAACTAATAATGTGATTTTATTTGCTCCTTGGTTATACTGTAGTGGATTGCTTGGCATTGGCAGCAATGACGGTTTTGTTTGGATACCATTGCCTGAGTATTTCTATAATTTGTTCCAAGGTAGTTGTTATCAAATAAATGATATTCCATCAATTTGGCTAGTTGAAAAGGTTGTTGTAAGGATTGCAGTTGTAAGGATTGCAGTTGTAAGGCCCGTACTTTACGTAGTCCAGATTTGAAGCAACTTTGAAGAAAAATTGGTGGAATCCCAGAAATCTGATTTGTCAAATCCTCAAATGCATTATAAAATTCTTGTACTAGTGAAGTTTGCTGCATTTTTGCCAGTTCTCCATGAAGGTCTCTATATAAGGATGGTTCAAATCTTTGAATAACATTTTCCTTAAAGTTTTGCCAAGAACATAATTGTTTATTAAGGTGCATCCATTGGAACCAACTTAATGTTGGTCCATCCATATAAACCGAGCTATGATAAATTTTGGTTCCTCTGAAAGATTGTAATATTGAAAAAATTGTTCTGCTTTGAATAACCATCCTCTTGAATTTTCTCCATTAAAACATGACATATTTTTAGTGGTCTTGAACAGGTAGTCGATGATAGAGGACATGATGTAGGTTCAAAAGAAGGAGAATAACATACTTAAGATTCTTTACTGCCTTGTTGTTGTTCGTGAATTGAGTTTTCAAGCTTTTCTTCAATGGATGACAATCTTCGAGAAATTTCATTAAGAACCATTGTAATTGATGTCATTTTCTCATCATGTTTGGTTAAACGGCAAACACATTCTTCTAATATTTTTGTAGTGTCTTGTGCCTTCTGCTATGTAAGTTCTTGAAGCAAAATTCTGGGTAAGTCAACAAGAGCACCAATGATATGCTCCTAGGATTTCTTATTTGGCTCTTCGAGCGGCCGAGCTCGCACAAAAAAAAAAAAAAAAAAAAAGGAGAGACAGAGGAGAAGGAAGGAAGAAGATGGGATTCCAGGAAAGAAATTCGCTACTCTTCTTGTTCTTATTATCCTTTATACAGCAATTGATCTATATATTCTTGATTTCTTGAGTTATTATAATTGAATCTGTTACTCATAACAGATTAGTTATGCTCCAAATGGTCTTATGCATTACATCTCCTATTTCTCCCTTTATACAAGAGATATATTTCTAAGCTATTATTTATTTCTTTGGTTGCAGAAAATCGATAGTTCACGGGAAATCCTTCAACCAGCTTTGTCTTTTCCTTTATCTTTTTCTATTACTTTGGGGTGTGCTTTCTGGATACCTATCAATCTCCCTCTCATTGGATCCTCTCTTGAGCTTCATCACTATGGGTATAAACGAGCTGAGTTTGAGCAAATTAATTGTTTGTTTGTGTTATACTCGGTGTTTGAAATTGTTCAAAAATATATTGTTCTGGTTCAGCTTGTTTTGTTCGTAACGAGCTTTGTTTGACTCAAATTTATAAAATTTTAGAAAACAAAAATGAATACAAACCACTTCAACATCAATGTTAGTAACACATATATATATATATATATATATATATATATATATATATATATATATATATAATGAGCCGAACAAGATAGAACGAATAGTTATTTGTTTTCGACTAATTTATAAATCAAGCTTAAAATATTTATTATTGTTTGTCGACTCAATGAATAGAATAATGAGCTACTTAACAATTGAACTTGAGCTGTTAATAAAAAAATGAACTTTTTTGATAACCCTATTCATTACCACCACTGACTGTGTACCCAAGGATGTATAGCAAAGATTGATTTTTATTTTCATTTTAAGATTTCTTCAACCCCACAACAGAGTTAACAAAGCAAGGAGCAAGCAGGATTAAAAATGATAGCAAGATGTAAGGCGGTACTTCTCTTTTAATGTCACTACGTAATCATAATTCGAAGCAACTTTGAAGAAAAGCTGGTGGAATCCGAGAAATCTGATTTGCCAAATCCTCAAATGCATTGTAAAATTCTTGTACTAGTGAAGTTTGCTGCATTTTTGCCAATTCTCTGCGAAAATCTCTATATAAGGATGGTCCAAATCTTTGAATAACATTCTCCTTAAAGTTTTGCCAAGAACATAATTTTTTGTTAAGGTGCATCCATTGGAACCAACTTAAAGCTGGTCCATCCATATAAACTAATGCTATAACAAATTTTTGTTCCTCCGAAAGATTGTAATATTGAAAAAACTATTCTGCTTTGAATAACCAGCCTCTTGGATTTTCTCCAATAAAATGTGACATATATATTTTTACTAGTCTTGAACCGATAGCCGATGATAGAGGATGTGATGTAAGTTCAAAAGAAGGAAAATAACATACTTAAGATTCTTTACTGCCTTGTTGTTGTTCGTGAATTGAGTTTTCAAACTTTTCTTCAATGAATGACAATCTTCAAGAAATTTCAAGAACTATTGTAATTAATGTTACTTGCTCATCATGTTTGGTTAATCGACAAATACATTCCTCTAATATTTTTGTAGTGTGTCTTGTGTCTTCTGCCATGTAAGTTCTTGAAACAAAATTCTGGGTAAGTCAATGAGAGCACCAATGATATACTCCTAGGGTTTCTTATTTAGCTCTTCGAGCAGTCGAGCTGCTGCACAAAGAAAAAAAAGAAAAAAAACAAGAGACAGAGGATAAGGAATGAAGAAGATGGGATTCCAGGAAAGAAATTTGCTACTCTTCTTGTTCTTTTTATCCTTTATATAGCAATTGATCTATACATTCTTGATTTCTTGAGTTATTCTAATTGAATATGTTACTCATAACAGATTAATTATGCTCCAAATGGTCTTATATGTTACATCTCCTATTTCTCCCTTTATACTACAGATATATTTCTAAGCTATTATTTATTTCTTTGGTTGCAAAAATCGATAGTTCACAAATCCTTCAACCACTTTGTCTTTTCCTTTATCTTTTCTATTACTTTGGGGTGTCTCTAGATACCTATCAATCTCCCTCTCATTGGATCCTCTCTTGAGCTTCATCACTATGGGTATAAACGAGCTGAGCTTGATCAAATTAATTGTTTGTTTGTGTTATGCTCGTGTTTGAAATTATTCAAAAATATATTGTTCAAGTTCAACTTGTTTTGTTCGTAACGAGCTTGTTCGGCTCAAATTCATAAAATTTCAGAAAAACAAGCAGCAGGCAAAATACAAACCACTTCCATCACATCTACGTTAGTGTAATATATATATATATATATATATATATATATATATATATATATATATATATATATATATAAAATGAGCTGAACAAAATCGAACGAATAATTAGTTATTTTTTTTCGGCTCATTCATAAATCAAACTTAAAATAGTTATTATTATTCTACACACAATAAAATGAATAAATGAAGCTACTTAAAAGCTAAATTATAAAAAAATAAACTTTTGTTCTATTCATCACCATATGTATGTGCAGGGATGTATAGCAAAAGTTGATTTTATTTTCATTTTAAGATTTCTTCAACCCCACAACAGAGTTAGCAAAGAGAGGAGCAAGCAGGATTAAAAATGATAACAATATGTAAGGCCCGTACTTCTCTTTAAATGTCACTACGTAGTCCTGATTCGAAGCAACTTTGAAAAAAAGTTTGTGGAATCCCAGAAATCTGATTTGTCAAATCCTCAAAATTCTTGTATTGGTGAAGTTTGCTGCATTTTTGCAGTTCTCCGCGAATGTCTCTATATAAGGAAGATCCAAATCTTTGAATAATATTCTCCTTAAAGTTTTGATAAGAACATAATTGTTTGTTAAGGTGCATCCATTAGAACCAACTTAAAGCTAATCCATCCATATAAATCGATGCTATGATAAATTTTTATTCCTCTGAAAGATTGTAATATTGAAAAACTCTTACGCTTGAATAACCACCCTTGATTTTCTCCATTAAAACAATATATATATATATATATATATTTGAGTCTTAAACAAGATGATAGATGATGTAGGTTCAAAGAAGGAGAATAACATACTTAAGATTCTTTATTTTATTGTGAATTGAGTTTTCAAGCTTTTCTTCAATGGATGACAATATTCGAGAAATTTCATTAAGAACCATTATAATTGATGTCATTTGCTCATCATGTTTGGTTAATCGACAAACACATTCCTCTAATATTTTTGTAGTTTATCTTGTGCCTTCTGCCATGTAGGTTCTTGAAATAAAATTCTGGGTAAGTCAACAAGAGCACCAATGATATGCTCCTAGAGATTCTTATTTGGCTCTTTGAGCGGCCGAGGTCCTGCACAAAAAAAAAAAAAGAAAAAATAAACGAGAGACGGAGGAGAAGGAAGGAAGAAGATAGGATTCCTTGAAACAAATTTGCTACTCTTCTTGTTCTTATTATCCTTTATATATCAATTGATCTATACATTCTTGATTTCTTGAGTTATTAATTGAATATGTTACTCATAATAGATTAGTGATGCTCCAAATGGTCTAATGTGTTACATCTCCTATTTCTCCCTTTATACAAGAGATATATTTCTAAGCTATTATTTATTTCTTTGGCTGCAAAAAATGGATAGCTCGCTGGAAATCCTTCAACCAGCTTTGCCTTTTCCTTTATCTTTTTCTATTACTTTGGGTGTGTTTTATGGATACCTATCAATCTCTCTCTAATTGGATCCTCTCTTGAGCTTCATCACTATGGGTATAAATGAGTTGAACTTGAGCAAATTAATTTTTACTGGTCTTGAACCGATAGCCAATGATAGAGGGCGTGATATAGGTTCAAAAGAAGGAGAATAACATACTTAAGATTCTTTATTGTCTTATCTAATATTTTTGTAGTGTGTCTTGTGCCTTCTGTCAAGTGAGTTCTTGAAGCAAAATTCTGGGTGAGTCAATGAGAGCACCAATGATATGCTCCTGGAGTTTCTTATTTGGCTCTTCGAGCAACCGAGCTCCTGCACAAAGAAAAAAAAAAGAAAAAAAAACAAGAGACGGAGGAGAAGGAAGGAAGATGGGATTCCAGAAAAAAAAAATTGCTACTCTTCTAGTTCTTATTATCCTTTATATAGCAATTGATCTATACATTCTTGATTTCTTGAGTTATTCTAATTGAATATGTTGCTCATAACAGATTAGTTATGAGCCAAATGGTCATATGCATTACATCTCCTATTTCTCCCTTTATACAAGAGATATATTTCTAAGCTATTATTTATTTATTTGGTTGGAGAAAATTGATAGCTCACTGGAAATCCTTCAACCAGCTTTGTCTTTTCCTTTATCTTTTTCTTACTTTGGGGTGTGTTTTCTGGATACCTATCAATCTCCCTCCCATTAGATCCTCTCTTAAGCTTCATCACCATGTGTATAAATGAGCTGAGCTTGCTATTTGTTTGTGTTATGCCCGTGTTTGAAATTGTTCAAAAATATATTGTTCGGGTTTAGCTTGTTTTGTTCGTAACGAGCTTGTTCGGCTCAAATTCATAAAATTTCAGAAAAACAAACATCAGGCAGAATACAAACCACTTCTGCCACATCAATGTTAGTGTAATATATATAATGAGCAGAACAAGATCGAACTAATAGTTGTTTGTTTTCGGCTCATTTATAAATCAAGCTTAAAATATTTATTATTATTCGGCTCGCTTACTCAATGAACGAATAGAGTACAAACTACTTAACAAGTTGAACTTGAATTGTTGATAAAAAAAATGAACTTTTTTGACAGCACTATTCATCACCACCACTGACTGTGTAGCCGAGGATGCATAACAAAGGCTGGTTTTATTTTCATTTTAAGATTTTTTCAACCCCGCAACAGAGTTAACAAAGGAAGGAGCAAGCAGGATTAAAAATGGTAGCAAGATGTGTAAGGCATGTGCTTTTCTTTTAATGTCACTACGTAGTCCTGATTCGAAGCAACTTTGAAGAAAAACTGGTGGAATCTCATAAATCTGATATGCCAAATCCTCAAATGCATTGTAAAATTCTTGTATTGGTGAAGTTTGCTGCATTTTTGTCAGTTCTCCGCAAAAGTTTCTATATAAGGATGATCCAAATCTTTGAATAATATTCTCCTTAAAGTTTTGCCAATAACATAATTGCTTGTTAAGGAGCATCCATTGGAACCAACTTAAAGCTAGTCCATCCATATAAATCGAGGCTATAATAAATTTTTGTTCCTCTGAAAGATTATAATATTAAAAAAATTGTTCAGCTTTGAATAACCACCCTTTTGGATTTTCTCTTTTAAAAATGACATATTTTCACTGGTCTTGAACCGATAGCCAATGATAGAGGATGTGATGTAGGTTCAAAAGAAAGAGAATAACATACTTAAGATTCTTTACTGCCTTTGTTGTTGATGAATTGAGTTTTCAAGCTTTTCTTCAATGGATGACAATCTTCGAGAAATTTCATTAAGAAACACTGTAATTAATGTCATTTGCTCATCATGTTTGGTTAATCAGCAAACACATTCCTCTAATATTTTTATTGTGTGTCTTGTGCCTTCTGCCATGTAAGTTCTTGAAGCAAAATTCTGGGTAAGTCAATGGGAGCACTAATGATATGCTCCTAGGGTTTCTTATTTGGCTCTTCGAGCGACCGAGCTCCTGCACAAAGAAAAAAAAAAGAAAAAAAAAAGGAGAGACGGAGGAGAAGGAAGAAGATGTGATTCTAGAAAAGAAATCCACTACTCTTCTTGTTCTTATTATCCTTGATATAACAATTAATATATATATTCTTGATTTCTTGAGTTATTCTAATTGAATGTGTTACTCATAACTGATTAGTTATGCTCCAAATGATCTTATGTTATACATCTCCTATTTCTCCCTTTATACAAGAGAGATATTTCTAAGCTATTATTTATTTCTTTGGTTACAAAAAATTGATAGGTCACTGAAAATCCTTCAACCAGCTTTGTCTTTTCCTTTAACTTTTTCTATTACTTTGAGGTGTGTTTTCTGGATACCTATCAATCTCCCTCCCATTGGATTCGCTCTTGAGCTTCATCACTACGAGTATAAACGATCTGAGCTTGAGCAAATTAATTGTTTGTTTGTGTTATGCTCGTATTTGAAATTGTTCAAAAATATATTGTTCGGGTTCAGCTTGTTTTGTTCGTAACGAGGTTGTTCGGCTCAAATTCATAAAATTTTAGAAAAACAAACAGTAGGCAGAATACAAACCACTTCCGCCACATCAATGTTAGCGTTATATATATATATATTTATCGAACGAATAGTTGTTTATTTTCGGCTCATTTATATATCAAACTTAAAATATTTATTATTGTTCGATTCGCTTACTAAATGAACGAATAGAATACGAACGCTTAACAAGCTAAACTTAAGTTGATAAAAAAAATAAACATTTTTGACAGCCCTATTCATCACCACCACTGACTGTGTACCTAAGGATGTATAACAAAGGTTAATTTTATTTTCATTTTAAGATTTTTTCCAACCCCACAACAGAGTTAACAAAGGAAGGAGCAAGCAGGATTAAAAATGATAGCAAGATATAAGGCTCGTACTTCTCTTTTAATATCACTATGTAGTCCCGATTTGAAGCAACTTTGAAGAAAAGCTGGTGGAATCCCAAAAATTTGATTTGCCAAATCCTCAAATGCATTGTAAAATTCTAGTACTGGTGAAGTTTGCTACATTTTTGCCAGTTCTCCGCGAAAGTCTCTATATAAGAATGGTCCAAATCTTTAAATAACATTCTTCTTAACATTGTCAAATACATAATTATTTGTTAAGGTGCATCCATTGGAACAAACTTAAAGCTGGTTCATCCATATAAACTGAAGCTAAGATAAATTTTTATTCCTTTGAAAGATTGTAATATTGAAAAAACTATTCTGCTTTGAATAACCACCCTCTTGGATTTTCTCCATTAAACCGTGACATATAAATTGAGTTTTCAAACTTCAATGGATGACAATCTTCAAGAAATTTCATTAAGAACCATTGTAATTGATGTTATTTGCTTATCATGTTTGGTTAATCGGTAAACACATTCATCTAATATTTTTGTCTGCCTTCTGCCATGTTCTTCTTGAAGCAAAATTCTGGATAAGTCAATGAGAGCACCAATGATATGCTCCTAAGGTTTCTTATTTGGCTCTTCGAGCGGCCGAGCTCCTGAGACGGATGGGAAGGAAGAAGATGGGATTCCGGGAAAGAAATTCACTACTCTTCTTGTTCTTATTATCCTTTATATAGCAATTTATCTGTACATTCTTGATTTATTGAGTTATTCTAATTGAATCTATTACTCATAATAGATTTGTTATGCTCCAAATGGTCTGATGCATTACATCTCCTATTTCTCCCTTTATACAAGAGATATATTTCTAAGCTATTATTTATTTCTTTGATTGCAGAAAATCGATAGCTCACTGGAAATCCTTCAACCAGCTTTATCTTTTCCTTTATACCTTTTTCTATTACTTTGGGGTGTGTTTTCTAGATACATATCAATCTCCCTCTCATTGGATCCTCTCTCGAGCTTCATCACTATGGGTATAAAAGAGCTGAGATTTAGGAAATTAATTGTTTGTTTGGGTTATACTCGTGTTTAAAATTGTTCAAAAATATATTGTTTAAGTTCAGCTTATTTTGTTCGTAATGACCTTGTTCGGCTCAAATTCATAAAATTTCAGAAAAATAAACAGCAGGCAGAATACAAACCACTTCCGCCACATCAATGTTAGTGTAATATATATATATATATGAGCCGAACAAGATCGAATGGATAGTTATTTATTTTCGACTCACTTATAAATCAAGCTTAAAATATTTATTATTATTCGGCTCACATACTCAATGAACGAATAGAATACAAGCTACTTAACAAGCTGAACTTGAGTTGTTGATAAAAAAAGAGAGAACTCAATCGGTACAAGATGATTCCTAGAAGATAAACAAAAAACAAAAAACAAACTCGTTTAATGGATATCTGAACAAATATAGCACCACAGATTCAGTAAAGAATATCTTCATTACTTAAGAAAAAAATGTCGTGATAGATGATAAAAGTAAGCAAGTATTAATCAGTTAAATGATTAATAAATGTATATACCATATAAAGTTCTTCAGAACTTGGATTCTTGGCCGATTCAGCGTTAAAGCTTCAATAATCCATGCGGCCGTGTCCCGTCTAAGCGATAAACTCCACGCTAAACATAGAAAGCAAGATTAGATAAAAACCAGAGATCAAACGAAAAAGAAAGAAGACCAGCTGGGGGAGAACCAAGTTTAATTTAATAAATTCCAATATCAGCGTTTAATAGTAAGAAGACGAAGTGCAGAAATTAAAGCTTCTATCTGCAAGAATTGAACTTCTGAATATGAGTGTTTAATTGGTGAAAAAAGAACTGCAGATAAGATGAGGTTCGGCTCAATATCATCCAGATCTGAGGCCTGACACAACGATCTCCATGCTCCATCAGCTACTAAAGGATTGTTCTAAGTTACAGACACTCAAACAGACATTAAAGGAGCTTGGCACCGGCTGTTAATGCAACCAATATTTACCTGAACCCTCTCTTGGTTCCAAAAGATTGAGCAATCATTAGAGAGATTGAGTGATACGAAGTAAGAAATATCTGAGAACAATAAACGCAAAGTAGAGTAGGATCAATTTTTCTGCAGTACAGTAAAACTGATGGAAGATGATTGTAACCATTCATTTGGTCCTTTCGTTTTCTTATATCAATCGTGTCTGAATGGAGGGGAGCCCAGTGGAGCTCGGCAGCCGGATTTGCTTAGATTGTTGCTTAGGAGAACCAGCAATTACTTTTAAGGATTGGGCCAGAATGAACGAAGAGTAAAATATGATTTTTTTTTTATTTTTTTTGTATATTCATTTATTGTATAAAATTATATGACCGTTCATCCATAATTTCAAATTTTTTATATTCTAAAGCATTTTTTATTGTACAAAAATAAATTCAAATGGTGTATACAGAGCAAATTATTGCTCAACTTTTAAATTAAATGCATATATTCTACAGCATTATTATTATTATTATTTGCAGAAGATCAAAAACGTACGAAACAGTATGTTCCTATTCCAATCAATAAGCGATCAAACTGCATTCAGAAGTAGGCAACAGTTATCTACTGGTTATAAATTGTGTAAAGTATTATTTTAGCAACTTGAGCTCAAAACTGAACGAATATAGCACAAAAGGTAAGCGATAGGATCCCCTCACCACTTTTATATCGGCCATGTATGCAATTCCCCCAATAGGTAAGTATTTAATAGTGCAAGGATTAACAATTTTTTTACCTTATAAGTAATTCCTCCGATTAGAAAATATGTAAATATTGATTAATTAAAGAATTAATAATTGCTTATACCTTGTAAAGTACTTCGGAACCTGGATTCTTGCTCAAGCGTGCCCTGATGCTAGCGAGATAGCAATTGGTTACCGATTCAGAGTTAAAGCTTCAATCCGTGCGACTATATTCCGTCTAAGTCGATAAACCACGCGCTAAACATAGAGAGCAAAATTAGGCGAAGCAGAAATTAAGCGAAAAAAAAAAAGAAAGAAGACGAAATGGGGGAGAACCCGGGTAAAAAAAAATTTCCATCCCCGTGCGATCTCCCCCAAAAAACACCCAGAAAACAGAAATTTTATTAGATTTGGTGACCTGCCATGCGAGCGCACCCAACATGGCAAAGGCCGAGAGATGACAACGAGTAGCAGTTCATCAGATACAACAAACAAATTTTACCATGTCATCTTCATCTTCAGAACACATTGGAAGCTGGAGAAAACTTAGGTATCCAATCTACACACATGAGCAGAAAACAAGGATTTCTATATCTCTATATTCAGTCAGGAATCGCGCACAGCATACGGTGAAATCTGCGTGACATTGAATCTCTCTTTAACCACGCGAAGTCGAAACCATCTATCTGCAGAAATTGTGATCGCACAAATTATACGAAAATCCACCAACATAACCTTCGAACTTTTGATATCAACGCATAAAACGAGAAAGGAACAGCAGGGAAGACAAAATCCGATCCAATCTCATCCAGATTTGAGGCCTGGCACTCCGATCTCCCAATAATAGGCCTCCATCCACCGTAGACCAATTCTCCATCAGGAATCCAGAGAATCGGGATTGGAGAAGAGACGGCACCTTCAAATCAGCGAGATCAACCATGTAAGGGCGAAGCCGACCGATCAGATGCAGAAGAGCTAAAGTAGGCCAAGAAAAAAGCCCGTCCTCGATAAAAACGAATGAGGTTTAGGAGTACCATGGAAGGCATTATATAGCTGAGGGAGAGAAAATAGACGGCTTAGATACGAGGTAATTCTCGATGGATGCACGCGATTAGTCCACGTGTACGGTCGGCATTAGTTCCCGGTTTTATGGTCGGTCTTTCTGGACATGGCGGCAACACAAACAAAAATCTGTTGGGCCGGTCTAAGTAGAGGACGGTGTCACGGTGTGCTAAACCGTGAACCGGCGAGCCTAAAGGCCCGATCCGACCAATTCAATGGCACGAATAAACTTACTGGTACAAAACACAGATGTTTTTAATAAATAATTATTATATCATAAAAGAAATTATTTAAACAATTTTTATTTTTTTATAAAAAATACGTTTAAAAAAAATACTTTTTTACGCTCTAATATAATATAATATAATATAATAAAAGGATTAAAAAGATTCATGAATTTACTCATATTCACATGTCAATAAACATGTAGCTAATATGATTTTTAGTTGATTCTAATAAGGTGTTTCACTATTAATTTGTGGGATGGTAATTCATAAGCTCACATATGTGTATATAAAACGTAAAACTCATGATCAAGATTTTCAATCATTAAGCTAACATGATATATAATTAGTTCTTGCATATTAAAGACTTGCATCAATAAAAAGAGAAATTTTTAGCTTAAATTTACTCAAAGATTGATCACATATATAGATAATAATATTCATAGAAGACATAAATTTTTATCCAAAAAATTTTAAAAAAATTTGAGCTTAGCAAAGATGAATTATTGTATTTGGAGGAGTAGTGCGGTGTGAAAATGCACGGCTGCACTAATTAGGAACTGTATTATGGTCGTGTTTTGAAGAATCTATGATGATCAAGTTGTGTTGACAAACCTGATCTAGCTACATATTGTGACATACAAAAAGCTACGATTTGACTTGTGTAAAATAACAAAAAAAATTAAAAAAATTATATACCATCATAACTTTTTCATACAATAAGTTCTTCTGTAGTAGCTCTACAATTATTTTTTTTCATATAGTTATAATGTCTCAAATATACTCGAAATGATCAGCTATGAAATTAGATATTATATACATGATTTAGAATAACAAATTGATCTCTTGTTGTGTTTGAGAATACTAAAGAGATGGTAATAAATGATGATAGTAAGATAATATTAGATAAATGCTAATAATAAAAGAATATCAATTAAACTATAACATTCACATAATATTGCTAAGGTTGTATGAGATGGAATAACATTTATTTTCCTTCTAAATAGATATAATGACTTATCATTCATCGAACATTGAAATGAGTGAAATGATTTTTGAGATTCAAATAATATTTTAAAATTTAAAATGATAAGATAATTATCCCACCCCAAATTTTGAGTGATTAAATTTTCTTTATATTTAAAGGAGTGTTGGCTCCGAAAATTTGCCATCGACCTCTCACATTAAAGAGAGTATGATTTATGTATCAGTGTAATTTTCAGAAGATAGAATAGTAGATAAGACACTACCCATAGATTTCACCCTCATTTGGTGAGGACTTTAGATTTGGTTCTAGGTTTCCTATAAGTGCAAGCATTATTACATCTGCTTGGGGAATGATGATGTCGATCTAGATCTCATGATTCCGTCATCATGCTATTGTGGCCCCTGTCTACTTAATGGGAGGAGAATGAATCATCCTAACCAACGAATGATCACACGAACCATGTGTTGCGTTGTCTAAGAAATCCTTGTAGACAAGAGTGGTGTTTGTTTAAAGAGACATGCTTAAGTCTACCTTAGCTCACAGAGGGCTTTTTTCCCTACCAAGTATACCCTATGATACACAACTCAAGGTACAGAGCCATTGGGGAACATACAGACTACAGTCGTGATCGTAATATAATGGTGACATTTGGCGGCAGCCACCCAATCAAAGGACTCTGGTCGTAACTGCACCATATGTGGACCCTACTGGCCAAGCCACGCAGTCAGAAGACACATGCCACGTCCTTACTAACATGAGATTGATTGAGAGTGAGCATAGTAGAATACTTGATTTGACAATGACTATTTTATGAGCTAGAGTTTTCTTAATTTGTCACCTTCAATAAATAATTGTAGAAGGTAGGTTGGATTTTAGGTTCAAGTATTTAATGATTGAATTTTATTTAGCCATTAATAGCTTAGTAATATATTAGATTTCCCATTTAGATTGGTACTCAATTTAAATTAATTTAATATGAAAATCATATTTTGATGGAAGAATCCCTCCGGTTGAAATCTCTATTCAACATAGCCATTATCGAGGTATATAAGTCTGCTTGATCATTTAATTTATTATTTCAAGCCCTATCGACTCTATTACTTTAATAATATAGGATCATATATAGATTTATATTTCAAGTATTTTGAATTTGAGAATATTGAATATAATATCATAAATATCTTGATAATAGTTACCCCTTTAGTTGATATATTCAATCAACTCAGCCATCATTTGGGTAGACCTTGTCAACTCTGCTATTTTGTTAGTAGAGGATTGGGTCTACAACTTGCATTTATAAATTTGAAGTTGAGATACAATAATTTAAAATTTTGAATAATAGTAATCCCCTCTCGTTGAAATCTCCATTCAACACAACTATTATAGGGGTAGACATTGTCAACTCTACTTATTTGCTAGTAGAGGGTCGGATCTATGACTTATGTGTCACTTAAATTCTTTAGAAAATTGATATAATAACAGACCTTATCAACTCCATTGCAAATATAGAGGATTGGGTCTTATGATCTACTGTAATTTAAGTTCATTTAGAAGTTGATCAGTTAGTATACCCTGTCAATACTATTTCACGCATAGAGAATTAGGTCTACTATATTACATTCTGTGAAGCTGAATATTTATATCATTCATTAACTTGAATTAGCATATGAATACATTCCTTAACTTGTATGCATATAGTTATAAAAGATTGAATTGATTTAATAATTATTCTATTTTTTTTAGACACAACATCCTTAGACACTAAGTTTAAGTATTTAGTATAAGTGTCGAGGGCCCATGCATGTATTTAATAATTCTGATAATTTTATTTCTAAATCATGAGATTAATTTCATATTTTTATTTAATTTCAACTTAGCATATGCAGCCTTTTCAGGCATTAAAAGTTGCACTCTGAATTTCCACTGTCTAAGCCCATACAAGTATTTATAGCTTAGATAATTTCATCTAATTAATGAAATCATTGACTTTGAAAATCATAATTAGAATGAAATTTCTTAATTTTGGATTGAAGAGAACTCCATAACTCATGAAGAATTTAATTTAATATCGCTTTCTATCTGCTTGTATGAAGAGTTGTAGATATGGTGGCATGATGTATTGCAGAATTAGATTTATATTTGCACTCAAAATATTATATCTTTGCTTACTCTAAACTTATTTGTTGAATCTCAAAATTTGAATAGTTGATTCATGCTCATTAATGAACAATCAAATTTTTGTGAGATTCACTTAAGCTACTTTGCCTATTTTAACTTGTTCAATACAAGTCAAAGCATAACTCATTCGTTCGTTGAAAAACCCCTCTTATGTTGGCTAACAAGCTATTTGGGTTTACCAAAAATCTTTGTTCATACTTCTTAATTAAAATGTGCTATGAATCATTTTAAAGCTCCATTTTGTGACTTCTACCCATTAGATGTACTATATATCAATTTCACCGTTAAGTGAATTATGTACAGTGTAAGTCCTCTTATGAATTTCATCTGGATCCTATTAGTTTTGAAAATAAACACTTAGATATATCACAAATCTCATTGTGTTTCAAATTTAATTTTAAATGCAAGATCCAAATGATTCTTTTAAAAGCTATATTCATGAGTGATCATGAGTTGCCTAACTGAATTTGTGCATATGAGAAAACTACCAAATTTCCTGCACATTTTATTCTCAATTTAGAATTTGATATTTAGATTTACCACCAATCTTTTGTCTTTTGGTATTCAATTGAGATCCTTTCTTCACTTGACATCAAATGTAATTATTCAAGGGTTCAATTGATTTTATTCATATTGATTACTCATTTGTGAATTTAGCATTTTGAATGTTCAAAGAGAAGCTTTGATCACATAAAAAGACATCAAATCTAATATGGATTTATCTTTAACTCCACATCAAATTTCATGCTTATTTAAGAACCAAACTTCAAACTTATTATAAGTCTTTTGTGAGTTTAGTATTAGCCTCATTAAATTTCAATTAAGGCTTGTTTAATTTTGAGTAATTTCAAAGAAAATGAACTCACTTTACCTTGGAGTTAAGTTTTAATAAGAATGGGTCCCCTATTGATTCTTTCCATCTTTATAAATAAGGCTAAGGGGAGGATCTTTGCATTTCATTCTACTTGCTTGAGTAAATGTTTTGAGATCTTTAAAGAGAGGGAGAGGCAAGGAAGAGGATTTGCTTGCATTCAAAGTAAGTATTTTATTACTTCAAAGTCTCTCTTTAAGTATTATTCGCTTATTTCTCTTTGATTTAATGTTTATTTTAACATTTATCATGTAATTTTTTATTTAATTTAAGTTTAGATGATTTCCATTTAAATTTATTTAAGTCTCAAATTTCAGTCCAAATTTTGGTAGTATTTTGACATCATCCCAACGTAGGGGGCTATATCAGAACTATTTTGGCCTACCCTTCATTCCTTGATGAGCGCGACAGTTGATGTTTTGGAGCACCTCGGCCGAATTTCAATCTTGTCATGCTCTGATGAGCATAACAGAGCCTTTAATCACCTGCATAAAAGTTAATATATATGCAGTTTCTACACATTCAAACCTCCTCCTTTTTTTATACTCATGCAAATAGTAATAATTTCATGGAGATAAAGCGATGACACTATCAAAGAATTGGATTAAGAGGCATACAACTTATGAGTGCAGCGAAGTGAGGGATAGCATAGAGAGTTTGGGAAGGAGATAGAGGGCATGCCAAGAAGAACCTGCCTGATAGAAGAGTTGCCTCTTATTGGCGGGGTTGTATTAGAGATAGGCCTAGGTATGTTAACGGGATGAAGGGAGAGTTATTATAGCTGAAACCGATAGGAACTTTGTTTAGGAAGGAGATGTCAGAACCGAGAGGGACTTAGTTTAGGAAGGAGATGCTAGAATCGAGAGGAACCTACCTGATGGTAGAGTTGCCTCTTGATCATGGCAAGGGAATATGGATTATGGGAAGGTTAGGATGAATGGGAGGTTGGTATTGCAAGTACTGTAGCAGAAGGGATAGAAAAGAAATTTTTTTTTGAATTTATAGTAATTTGCTATAGTGATTTGATACAGTGATTGCTACAGTGATTTGGTACATGTTGACCTCACTTTTGGAGTGAGTTCTCAACTTCCTCATCATAGACCTAAGATTCTTGTAGACACTAAGAACTTCTTAGTCTTAAGACACTTCTAGTGATTAGGTGAACACTTAACCTAAGCCTAGAGACTTAGAAGAGTTAGCCATAGGAATAGGTTGTGCCTTAGAGATTTAAGAAGACTTGCCTACCCTATAGCCTTAAAACCAATCCTTGCTTTCTTCCTCCAAACCAAACCTCAAATTTAAATCCAAATCATAAATCAATTCCAAATCATAAATCAATTTCAAATCAAATGATTGAAACCCATGATCAAATTCAAATCCCAAAATCCCTTCATAAGTTATATGAACCACCTTCATATGCTTAGACAAACCCCTTTGAATCAAATCAAACTTGATTGATTTCTTTATAAATCAATCATTCCTTCATTTATATTCACAAATATAAATGAAATCCAACTTCAAATAGCCAGAACCAAATCAAACTAAATCAAACCAAATCAAGACCTTTCTTAAGCGATATGGACCTACCTCCATAAGCTTAATCAAAACTCAACTCAAATCAACCCAAATTCAATTGGTTTCTTTATAAATCAAGTATTCTTTTATTTATATTCATAAATATAAATGAAACGTACCCTCCAATGACCAAAAATAAATTAAACTATATCAATTTTCTATTTAAGCCCTTTTGCCCTATATCCTTAGACTTGATCAAATTTGCTTCCAAATCACTCCAAACCCAAGTGATTTTCTCATGAATCATTTATACCTTCATTTATATTCACAAATATAAATGAATTATAAATCCAAGTAGCTAAAATAAAACCCAAATCAAATAAAATTTCCAATTTTAGCCTTTTTAGTCATTTGCTTGAACTTGGCCAAATGACATCCAAATCAACTCAAAACCATGAATTTCTTCATGATTCAATCATTCCTTCAATAATTATTCCAAATATAAACACAAACTATAACTATCAAACTAAATCCAAGTCAACTCAAGTCAAGCCCATGTTGACCCCTTTTGACTTGAAATTGTTATATGAGCCAAAATCCATCATAACCTAAATCGATTGTAGTTGAATTTATATTTTCATCATAGGCTCATATATGAGTTCAACTAAACTTGAATCAAGCCAAAACCAAACCAATTGACCCATTTAGGTCCACTTAACCCAAAGTGATATAAAAGACTCATTTGAGCCAAGTTCTAATTTAACCCAAATGGGATTGAACTAAGCCCATCCAAACCTCATATCATGATCAACAATCATCCTAGGGTGATCAACTACTTTGAATTAGGTCAAACCAAGTCAACTTGGTCCCTTGACCAAGAAAACCTTTAGCTCAAATGAAACCTAAGCTAGCCAAAACCCATCATATACCAAATTGATTGAAACCATTGATTCAAACTCATTCATAATCAATGATTGAACATGATCAAATCCTTAATTGAGCCAAACCAAGTCCAATT
The DNA here is from genome assembly GCA_021442155.1 of Cymbidium sinense. Taxonomy (NCBI): domain Eukaryota; kingdom Viridiplantae; phylum Streptophyta; class Magnoliopsida; order Asparagales; family Orchidaceae; genus Cymbidium; species Cymbidium sinense. The sequence continues at coordinate 5,838,390 of CM038233.1, read as the reverse complement.
GACCATTTAACCTAAGTTGAGCCAAATTGGCCTAAATAGACAAAATGAGTCAAATCATGATTTAACCCAAATTGATTGCAACCAATGGCTCAAGATCATCCTAAATCACTTATTGAAATTGACCAAAAGCCAGCAATTTACTTTAATTGACTGGTTACCTAATTTGGCCCAATCAAACCTCAAATTTAACCAATTGGTCAAAATGGTTAAATTGGTAACTATTTATTTGACCTATTTGAATCCAAATGAGCCAAAATCAAACCTAAGCCAAATTAATAAAAGCCACTTAATCCAAAACACTCTAAATTATCATTTGAACCTAACCCAAGCCTTGGTTTGACCCAATTTGACCAATGGGTCAGCCCAACCCAACATGAAACCCAAATGAACCCATTTAACAAATTGAAGCCAAAACACCCAAAACCAACCCATGGGACCCTAGGAGCTGGCCAAACCTGACCCAAACCAGCCCTAGTTCACACCCAAATAAGCCCAAATCCAAGTGGGACCCAATCTAAGGGGATTAGCCATTGAACAAACCTCCCCACATTGAATTCTTTCCATAAAAAGCCAAGTCCACTCTCCCATCACTTGGGCAGCCATCCAAGTGCTAAATGGGGTATGCCTAACCTTCCTAGCCCACCTAGAATGTCTAGGATCAACTATGGACCAAAGGGAGTTCACCTCCTACCCTCTCAAGCCAAAATTGAGTACCCAAAGGACCAAGCCAACCCAATCTCCCCATATCTTGCCTTTCCTCGGCGAATCAATGGAAATTTAGGGATGGATCATGTCCATCCATCAAACACAATTGTGGGGTATACTCCCTCAATTCGAGCAGGATTGAGAATGATTCTCATTAGGTGAGTTCCTTGAGTGATTTCAAAATCCTATAGAGCTTCCTAAAGCACCCTAAGCCTCCCTCGATCGACCATGCTCTCTCTGCATGTGAAATCGAAATTGGGGAGACCTCCCTTAATTCAAACCCATCCATCTCTCAACCAAACTCCAATTAAACTTATACACACCTTCACCACACCTAATCGAGCAATACCAAACCATTTCTGAAGTTCCAAGTAAGGGATAGAGTTCAACCAAAATGTAATCAAATAGGATGAAGCTTGGCCTCGGGAGTAATCTGGAACGCCAAATCAAAGTAATTTCTTCAAAATCCTTGAATGAAAATGTGTTAAAATATTGTATGCCACTTGAAGTCATGCATTCAATTTTTTTTCCAAAAATGTGGTGTTTATTTTTGATTATGTGTATGTATGTGTGTGTATGGGTGGGACACCACGCAAATCTATGAATGTACTGAGGTGATCTGCATGATTAAGGAATAGTGTACTATCTCGAAAGATAGAAATCACTACCCTATGATGGACCTAATCACCTAACAAGGACTCCTAAGGCATGATGGATCTTCGAATGTACTAGATATTTTCCCCCTACTTTATATGGATGCATAAAGTAGGGTTTATTTAAATCAGGTTCTAAAGTTCCCTATGGGGGCAAGCCCCCATAGTTAATTACATCCTAAGGAAGGTGAGTTCCTTAGGAATTCTCTTGATTAAAGTAGGCAATTATTGTCTTCAAAGAATACAAAGATCTTGATTAAAGTAGGCAATTATTGTCTTCAACGAATTCAAAGATAAGACTATCAATAAATTGGCTATGTTTGAAAGTTCAGATGGGATAGATCAAAAGGAGAGATTTATTATTGAAGCCAAACAGAGATGAGTAGGGGATGTTGATGATACTAGAAAGCCTAGTGAGCATCCCAAAATATCCTATGGTTGGGCTTTATATGTTTGAAATTGAGGAGAATTATATATTTGAGTTAAAATTTTATTAAAAATTTAGGACTTATAATTCCACAATATAAGATTACAGAAATACCTAAGAGGTGAGGATTTATGCTTGTAGCCCCAAAGAGAAACAAGGACTTCAAATCCTAAATCTAGGGAGCTTTAGCGAGGGCCAAAACATGACCTATATCTAAGGTAAAAATGAGTATATTGTTTAACTTCACAAGAGAGGGTAAATCACTATTGGACTTATAATCACCTAGAGTGACAACTAGCTAACTCATCATACATTTTAAAACCATGTGGTCAAGTCATATGCTTTTATGATGTCTAGGTTATTATTATTTAGAAAGAAAATAAAGTCCTTAAACTTACTCCCTAAATGACTAGAGCATGAGTGGTATGAATAATGACTTAGTCTAATACAAATCTTATCAAATTTTATTTGATTTTGACTCTTTAGTTTGACATAGGCTATAGGATTTTATATGTCCAAATGCATGGTGAAGTTGATCATGGGCTAAATCAAAAGAGAAAAATGTGTTTTCCATCATAGGCTCTCAAAGGTCAAGCCTTTTCCCTATCTGGCAAAGATGGAAACCCTCTCTTAATAAGAGTGAAACAAAAATGACATGCATGATATTAAGCATACAATATCTAGCTAAGGGGTTGCTAAATATTTTATTATCTTGGTTTAATGCCCAGTCTGTATGTGAGATTATGAGTTATTTTAAAAAAAATTAATTATGAGTTGTAGTTGGGGTAGAAAAATCATTTTTTCCCTAATAGCCTAAACGGATCCAGGACACACATTAAATCATCATATATGAAGAAACTAGAACAATATATATCATTTCTATTGCACAATGTAAATAAATCATCAAACAATTTATAGTCTCAAAGTGAAAGAATAATAGACTGGTGCGGTAAGGTACTGCCGTACAACCCAAAAAAGAAATGGGTAGCCGAGCTCTACCCATATACAACCCGGTATGTGAAAGAATAATTATAAATTACAAAATGATTAGTGTTATGGGGAATCTTCAAGTCTTCATGCTCCCTCCATTCCTTCATTTGATTTGGTAAGATTCTAGGTATCACATGGCACCCAAGGATTAAACCTTCTGTCCAATGTTCATCCTCAACCCCCATAACACTTAACCAAATTCTTAATGCACAATCACATTAAAAGAATAGAGAAGTAAATCTAACTACACCTGCAAAATAAGTATTAGCTAAACACACCATACAACCTAAGCAGTTATATGAATTATTTGGACTTAGCACCCTGCACATGGGTAACCAAGTCCACCTGTCCTAATGTAGATTATGTTTAAGGGTTAAGCAACCTACAAAAAAGAGCATTTATATTTATTTTAAGCGCACCTTAAGCATATTCTCCTGCAAAAAATATGATTAGGCTAATCACAGCTTAACATCCAGTCTATGAAACATACACCCTAATATCTAATCTACAATAATATATCATAAAATAAGTATACATCAAATCATACACCACCTTAATATAAAGCTAGAAGTCATGACATAATCTAATATTTGAGCTTGTGCGGTATGTCCTAGCTAGGCTTTAGAGTTAAGATTTTCTAAGCATGAAGGATATTTAATTAGGAAGGGTGGTGTGTTGTTTATTTTCATGATGAGGAATGTTATTGTGACACCAAGTAGATCTGTGGATGTACTCATTAGGGTGATCGGGTGCGACATTGAGGAATGATGCACTATCTTGAGAGATAGAATTCACCATCCTACAATGGACCTAATCACCTAATAAGGACTCCTAAGGACAATGGGTCTTCAAATGTATCAGAGATCTTTCCCTTACTTTATATGGAAAAGTAAAGTAGGGTTTATTTTAAGCCGGGTTCGTTAAGTTCCCTATGGAGGCAATCCCCCATAGTTAATTACATCATAAGGAATGGGGTTCCTTAGGAATACTCTCGATTAAACTAAATGATCATTGTCTCCAAAGATTTCAAAGATAGGACTATCAATAAATTAATTATTTTTAAAAAATCAAGGGATTGATCAAAAGGAAAAAGTTATTATCAATACTAAAGGGAGATGAGTAGGGGATGCTCACGATGCTAGGAAATCTAGCGATCATCCCAAACTATCCTATGGTTGGGCTTTATATTTTTGAAATTTGAAGAGGATTGTATGTTTGAGTTGAATTTTTATTAGAAATCTAGGGCATACAATTCCATAACACAAGATTGTAGAAATGCCTAAGAAGTGAGGATTTATGCTTGTAGCCCGTAAAGAGAAAAAATAACCTCAGATTCTAAATCTAGGGAGCTTTAGCGAGAGCCAAAACATGACCTAAATCTAAGGCGAAAATGGGTATATGGTTTATTTCCACAAGAGAGAATAAAACACTTAACTGTTGGACTTACAACTGATAGAGTGGCCGCCAATTAACTCCTCTACGATTTTAAATACATGTAGGGAAGTCTTATGCTTTGCAAGATGTTTAAGCTGTTATTTATTTAGAAAGGAAACTAAGTCCTTAAACCCACTCCTTTAGAGATTAGATCATAAAGGGCATGAACTCATGACTTAATCTAATGCAAATTTTATTAAATTTTATTTTGATTTTTGGACATTTTTATCTAATAGAAAATGCTATGGGATTTCATATGCTTGGCCGTTCAAGGTGAAAAAGCATTATGAGCGGCATGATATGCACATACACCATCCAATTAAGGGGTTGTTAAATTTTTTATTATCTTGATTTATATTTGAGGCTTTAAGTAAGGTTATGAATTATTTAGTTTAATTTTGAGTTGATTAATTGGATAATAAATTTATTTTTTATTAGGAGCCTAATCACATCCAGGCCATTCATCAATCAATTAAGAAACTAAGAAAATCATAACATCCTAATTGCACAATCATAAATAAAGCATCACTCAATTTATAAAACTAACATAAAAGAATAAGAGACGAGTGTTCCACACAACAAAGAAATGGGAAGCTTTACCCTTATATAATACGGATTACAAATGAATAATTACAATTTAAAAGGAATTTATGTTATGGGGTCTTCATTCTTCATTTCTTTCTTTCTTTTGTTTGGGCTTGGGATGTAGTTTGCTTCGAGACTTCACATGGTACATAAGATTTGGTTTTATGACCAATGTTCATCCTAATTCTCCATAACATTCATTCCAAATCTTAATTATAAAATGTACATCAAAATGTGAAAGATAAATCTAACTAAACCTGTAAAATAGAGATTAATTAAATATACCACACAACCCAAGCAATTATAAGAATAAGTTGGACTTAGCACCCCACACATGAGTAACCAAGTCCACATGTCCTAATTTGGGTTATGCTTAGGAGTATAAGCAACCTGCATAGCAAAAGCATTTATATTTTTATTACAACACCTCTTTAGCACAATCCCCTGTAGAAAATATGATTAGGCTAAAATTAACCTATCTTCCAGTCTACGCACATACACCGTAACATCCAGTCTTAAACAATACATCACAAAAAAAAATCATACATCAAACCATGCACTATCCTAACATAGAGCTAGAAATGGTGACCTAGTGTAATGTGTGTGCCATTTAAGGTTTGTGTGACATGTCTTAGCTAGGCTTTAAGGTTGGTATTTTCTAAGTGTAAAAGATTCAATTTAGATGGTGGTTTTATTTTAAGTGATTTAGTAGATTTATCAATTTTAGTTGGTGATTTGATTTAGTTTAAATGAACCTACACTTAATTACTAAATGTTGTGAAGAGAAGAAAAGAGAAGAGAACTTCTCTTTCATCCCTACCTTAAAATATTTTTAAGGTAGATTGATTGATGAATTTCCTTTAGTGAATGTTTTAATATGTGTTTTAATTAACCTTAAATTTAGATTTGCTCTAAATAGCCCTATTTGATAAGAAAGGCATCTTAGGATTAGTTAAAGTGGATTACTACTACATAACACACACACCCATTTATTTTTTTTCACCATGTATACCATGCGTATGAATAATTATAAGCATACCCATACATACAATGTAAATTTTTAGCACACTTTGATGATGAATGCTAGGAGATATGATTTGAAAATTTTGATATTCCATTGATGCATGTCTTTATTATATAAAAAAGGGGATTTCTCATCCATTAACAAAATACACATTCATATATATATAAGTTATAAGAGAGTATGATGCCATTATTTTCTACATAAAGGGCGTAAGATACAAGACCTACTTAGGGCAACTTAAAGCATCGCAGCCCCGAGATGTCCAGACTAATATACCACTTTTCTTAAATACACATAGATGTACAAAAAGAACCAAATAGATAAAGAATCATGCAAAAGACTGTATTTGATTTGATTGTAATTTACATGTGTAATATGAAGATCCTTCTTAAGTACTAACATAGAAATGCATAGGAATAGATTTAAGTAAGTGTTGTGTTCTTTTCAAATGAACTCTACTCTTGCAAATCCTATGTAAATCCATATTAAGAAAAGAAAAGAGAACTTCATAATACACATCTTATGCTATAATCACATGCAAGCTTATAAATATTTATAAGTAGCATCACTCCATTTATAATCTTTGATTTATATATTTTGAAAATAATTTTAGGTTTTAATAGTGATAATAGCCACTCATATTCTTAATTTTAGCCAACACATGCAATTTGACATAAAAGGAAATATTTTCTTTAATTTATTTTTCAAAAGAAATGAAAATAAAGGGATGTAAGCACATGACTTCATTCACCCTAATTAATTTCTAAGGACAACCATATAAAATAGAATTATTTAAAATAAATCAAAATTTTTTAAGGAGATTTTTATTTTGATTTTGATTTGACTTAGAAAAAGTGAGAAAGGCTTGTTAATCCTAAATCATTCCCCCATGTGTGAATTGATTTGGTTTAATTTAGAATAATTAGGTTGATTTTATATTTTGATTAGGTTAAGGTATGAATTAAATCCATTAATTATCCCTTACCTATACCACTTTAACATAATTAACCAAGCAATTATGAGATGACATATGATATACAACCACATGTAAATTAAATCAGTAATGCACCTAAGAAATAAAGGGGCCTAATGCAATTGGTTCATAATTATTGATTAATTAAGCTAAAGGGTTTAATTAAGTACTTTCATAACCATCATACACATGTAGTTTGCTTATAATTTTCTTTAGAGTTCTCTTAGGTTATTAACAGCTAAGAATCTGCCCAAGAATTGAATGATTAAGTTCTGGGATGATTTGGTTTTGAATTTGATTAATTAAATTAATTAATGAAGTGATTAAGCTATTAATTAATTACAACTTAATTAAGTGTTTATCCAAATGAAATAGACTTAGGGGAAAAGATTAGAGAAGAAGTCCTAATCTCATTCCTTAAGTCCATTCACTATTTCATGATTATTAGCAAGCTTAATTAATGAATTTATCACTATTTAACATGTTAATTAATCATTTAATTAATTAAGAAAGTGACTAAGGATGAAATAAGCAATTCTCCTAATTAATCAAGTAATAAATTCTAAGAAAATCATGGGAGGTAGAGGTCATCCCCCTAATTCATCTCAAAAACTTTGGGATTAATTTCTAGATTAATTAGAGAGTAATTAGCTTAATAACATTTCCAATAAAACTCAAATTGAGTTAAAATCACTATTCAAAATTAATTAATTTCAAATTATTATTATTCTTCTAAATTATCTTTAAATGAGTGTTTATTTGTATTTTTTTGGATTTTTCTATAATTAGTTATGAATTTTGGAAGTTTTAGCATTAAAATCATATTAATTAAGCCTAATTAACCCCTAATCCTGCCAGACCACGTGGCGGCTGATGCAGCGTGCTTTCCATGTGGCATGATGGGATAGGTTATTTAAGTTGTCACATCCATTGGCTGAGTTAGCTGGTGGTGGACGTGCTTTCTCTATGGGCCGTACGATCTAAGATCAGACAGCCGAGATTAATCCCATAGTTTAGGCTTAAATCAATAGGGATCTAGCGTGATCTAATCATAGCTATCCGTTCTAATCACATGGAACAGACGACGTGTGATCCTTTTCCTTCGTGAGCGATAAGAGATGAACACCATTCGTCTCTCTTCATTCTAGTCGAGCTCACCCAAGCTCAGATTGGGATCAAAATGATCCCACACATTCGAGTGGATGGTTCGGTTGACCAAACTCCCCTTCAATGGAGATTGGCTTTGATTGAAGTGATGCTTATCGTGGCTTGGATACTTGGGAAATGACTTGGTTGAGGTCGACGAAGTCCACTGATGGTGTATAGAAGGTTAATTTGGTTTTGATAGAGAATTGGATGAGTTAAGCTCGGGATTGATCTCCCCTATTTTGGCTTTGAGTGAAACCGAGAATAAGAAATCAATGGAACTTGGGAAGGGCTTGGAAAAGCTTGGGGAGGTTTCGATTGAATCTCCTTAGCTCTGTGAAATTGAGTGCTTATTGTTTGAGTGGGAATGAGTGGGAGTATATCTCCCCCTCATTGGATCGGATGGTGATGGGCTGAATTACCATTTTTGATCAGTGGTAAGAATTGTAGGCACAGTTTAAGCTTCCAAACACCCCATGTGAGTCATTTTGGGTGGTGGAGGGAAGGAGAGTGGATGCCCATGTGCTAAGTGAGTGCATTTGGTGATCCAAATGCTCAATTTTCATTAGAGAGGTCAGTTTGGCCTTCATGGCTGACAAGCTCATCATACCACCTCCTTGGTGTTCATGTGGACCACTAGAAGGATGTTAAGTGGCCTTGAGAAAGAAATAACCAAATTCTAAGTGAATTTGGCATAGGATACCCTTTGACCTAAGGGCAAACTGATCATTTGGCTATGATTTTGATTTGGGCAGATTTAAAATGATTCAAAAATGGGTGTTTGTGTTTTCTCTGGAATAGAGAAAAGAAATAACACTACATAGAGTTTAGGAATATTTTATTTAGAAGATCAAATATGGTATTTAAGGAATAAACATATTATCTCAAAAGATAAACATGCTCTCCTATAATGGATTTGATCATTTTAATAAAAGACTCCTAAAGCTAATGGGTCTTTCATGTACGAGAGTATTTTCCCCTGAACTATATGTAGGGGTGTAAATGAGCCGAGCTTGAGCGAACATAACTCTTGTTCGTGTTCGGCTCATTTGAAATTTAATTTGTTCATGTTCGGCTCATTAATATATCGAGCTTGAAATGTCTGTTCCTGTTTGGCTCGTTTAGTTAACGAACGAGCCAAACACGAATGAGCCAAACACGAGCTATTCGCGAACAACGAGCTTTTTTGACAGCCCTATATGAGGGAGGATTCAAACTTGGGCCAAACTTTTGCATAACAAAAGTTTTAATCACTAAGCTATGCTTGCATTTGTGATATGTAAATATGTTCGTATGTATATAATAATAATAATAATAATAATAATAATAATAATAATAATAATAGTAATAAGTAAAATAATAATAATAATAAATAATAATAATAATAATAAATAAAATAATAAATAAAATAATAATAATAATAAAGTAATAAATAATAATAATAATAATAATAATAATAATATAATATAATTTTTTATTTCAAGCTAAATCGAGTCAAACACGATCGAACAAATGATTGTTCATGTCATTCGCTTGTATATCGATTTGAAATGTTGTTCATCTCTTTTAGTTAATTAATGAACACAGCTATAAATGCATGATGTCAACAAGCTTTTTGACCTAACTACATGAAAAGTAGAACATGGTCTATTTTATCTTGGGATCATATAAAGGCAAGCCTCTATAGTTAATTACATCTTAGGAAGGATCTCTTCCTAAGAATACTCTCGATTAAAGAAATAAGTGGTTATTCCTAAAGACTAGTAAGGTAACTTTCAAAGGAAATGATTTTTTGGAAATTCAATTGGGAGAGGTCCAAATTGGAGAGAGTTATTTTTAAGAGTCAAATGGAAAAGAGCAGGAAATGTCTATTGATACTGGGATGCCCAGTAGACATTTCATCTATCCTATGATTGGGCTTAAAATTTAGGATCTAATTTTAGATTTTAAGTTATCATTTTCTTAGAAATCTAGGGCTTAGATTCTAGTAGCATAAGACTTTAGAAATTCCTAGGGTTGAAGACTTATTCCTAAAAGGATGCTTCAGGACCTAGTCTATAGGTGCTTCTAATACATGTCAGATGCTCGACCTAGTTCTTTCCTTGGGAATCATTGGCCATTCTCCTCACTTGAGTGAACTAGCCTATCCCTGACTCTTCTGGACTTACAACCTGCCTAGAGAAGGCTGCCAGCTAACACCACCAAAGTGCATTTTAAAACCATGAGGCTAAGTCATATGAATGCAACAAGATAGTTTTTTAGAAAAGAAATCTATGAACCTAGACTTACTCCCTAACCCCTAAGATTATGTAGGGTATGAAGACGTACCTAACTAATGCATATTTTTAGATTTTTATAATTTTTGACTCAGGATTCATTTAGGTCATAGGAATAAAATTTATGCTTAATGCATGCAATTAGAAAAAGATTATGGGCCAAAATAAGAAGGTGCACTTCCATCGAGGCTCTCAAAGGTCAAGAAGTTTTCCAAGGATGGAAGTCCTTCATTAATCAAGAGTGAAATAATATGATTTATGCATGATATTAAAATATCCAGTTAAGGGGTTGCTACATATTTTATCTTGCTTTAGTGGCCTAGGCTTTTATACAAAGATTATGAGTTATATTTATTTTTATATTTTAATTGATTTAGTTGGGTAGAAAATTTAGTTTATCCTATGAGCCTACATCCAGGCATTCATCACAGCACAAACATAGTATAGAAAGAAACCAAAGAAAAGCATGCTATTTCTATTACGCACCCAAAATAAATTAAACTGAATTAAATTATATAAGAAAAAATGCAATACATTGCACCCTAAGAAAGAAAAATGGGTAGCCGAGTTCTACCTTTATACAATCCAGCCTAGAACTACAAGTTTAGATCTATGGGTCTTCTTTCCAAGAGAGTCTCCTTCTTCAAGGACATCCATCGGGCACCACAGGGGACCATTGCACCATCTCCTGATTGGGTCAACTTCTGCTAATCCTAGACCCCATAGATCCTAACCTAGTTCTAAGCTCAAATTTACATTTAAAATTCAAAAAAGAAATCCTAGGCCCTGCAAAATAGATGTTAGGAAATACATACAACACACAAAGCAGTTTATATTTCACAAACATATGGGCTTAGCATTAGTTGCTTGTCAAGTTCACCTATCCTATGGGCTATGTTAAGGGATTTTCAGCACTACAGCCAAATAGTAATTTTATGATTCATTTATTACAGCGATCCCTTTAACACAGTCCCTGAATAAAATAGTGTTAAATCTAGAAAGAACACTCTAAAATCCATTCTAACAAACAAACAAGCCTAGGCATCCAGTCTAAAGCAATATACCACACAGACATATGAAGCACAACACAACATTTCACAAGAGATTAAAAGAAAATCACAAAATGATCTAACCTAGATCTAGAGTCCGTGACCTAAGTAATATAGTGTGTGTAGAAGTTGGGCTTGTGTGGTAAAGCTTTGCTAGGCTCCTTTAATTTCAAGTTTTAAGTTTGAAGTTTGAATTTGTTTAATTTTTACCATTGGTTGGTTTTAGATCAAATGGTTTAGTGATTTAATTTCCCATTTTTTTATTTTATTAAAGTTGTATAGGTTTTCAAGAATGAGAAATAGAATGAATTTTATTTTTAGGTGAAACTCACTTTATTCCACATCCTAAATCCTAATGAAATTTTCAAAAGTCTAACTAAGATCCTTAAGTATTTTAATTAATCCTTTTGATGTTATTTATGTTTGGATTAGTTTTATGTTATTTTATTTATTTAAATTGCTTAATTTGATTTAATTTGTTTGATTTGTTTCATTTTGAATTAAGCTATGTGGGTTTCATTTGATTTGGCTTATGTTAATTTAAAGAGTTTGATTTTATTCAATTTAACTTAAGTTATTAAATTGTGGATTTGTAAGCTTATGGTTTAAGTTCATTAATATGAATTAGTACCTTAGGTTTGTTCATGGATTATGCTTAACCTAAAGCACTTAGGTTAATTATTTGATCTGATTTAATTAACCTAAGTTTTAGATTCAAAATATTCGAGATGAATGATTTTATTAAACTTCATTGATTCAAAGGTTAAGATTTAAGTTAATTAATAATTTTATTAACCTAAGATTTTATTTCATTAACCTAAGATTGAATTTGATCACTTTAATTGACTTAGGATATTTAGAAAAGTTTTTGAATAGTTTTCTAATGTTTGATGGAGATTAGTTTGAATTACCACTTTATTTAATAGGTTAATTAATTTCCTTAACCCAATATTTGATTAACATTGACCTAGGAATTTAGAAATTTAAAAACTCCTAATCTAGAGATCAGTTGGACATGAAATATTTCTAGTAAGTAGGGTTACATGCCAATTTGATATCCTTAAAGTTTTAGATTGATTAGACATGTAATTAGGGTGTAATTAAGGTTTTAATTATTTTATTATAATCTAAATTAAGCTTAATTTATTAAGATTCATTAAGAGATTTTTTTTCTTATTCTTCACTAAAATACCTTTCCAATGAGGGTTTATTCATAATTTTTGGTTAAGTTGTTTATTTATTATGATTTAATTAAATTTAGGTTGTTTAATTGAATTATTTAATTCATTTAATTCATTTAATTATCTAATTAAGTCAATTTAGGGATTATTAGGTTCAAATAGGTTTAATTAGGTTTAATTAGTGTTCTGATGCTTATTAATGTTCATTATATTGATTTAAGGTTGTTAAATCAATATTTTTTAATTATTTTATTAAAGGTTAATTAATTTAATTAATTAAAAGGTTATACATATGAAATTTCAATTTCTTTGAATTCAGAGAAATAAATCCCCAAAAATTCACCTAAGGTGCTTTTTTATGCTTAATTTCATTTCCCAAAGTTTCAAATTAATTGGATTATTAATTTAAGAGTAAGTAGGGTTTAATATTTTAAATTAAACCCAAATTAAGGAAAAATTACCAATACAAATTAGGGATTTTAATTTCTATGGATTCTTCTCATCAAGACGTAAGCATAGAGCTTTTATTTATAATTTTGTAATTTATATTTGATTTTATATGATTTTTTAGAAGTTTTCTGCATTTTTTAAATTCATTAAACCTTTATTTAACGCTTTTATGTGTGTGGGTGTGTGTGTGTGTGGGAATGGATCCGCGTCATGGCACGTCCGGCCACTTGGTGCCACTGGCGTCTAAGATATTTCAAAATGCGGGATCCTTTATGGACTGTCTGATCAAAAGATCGATCCTATGGTTCCTACTGGTTGAAATCGATCACACGATCCGCCTAGATCTGGGCCTGATGATCCAAATACACGGATCAGATGGTGCAGAGATCGTCTCCTTCAATTCCTGCGGGAGCCAAGGACCGTTGATAGTATTTTACTAATATCTTTTGATATAAGTAATGAAATTACATGATTTTAAGAGCTACACATCGTGGAAAGAAATCCTATGATTTTATATGGTTGTATCAACTTGAAGATCTCATTTCTATGAAAATGATCAAAACCAAAAGCTTGGAGAAGAAAAGGCGGGTCATCAATGGTGTACCTTTTTTCCTTGGATCTTGAGTGGGGGAGTGGTTTGATTAGCTCCAAAGCTTCAAGGGAAGGTCTTGTGCCAAATGAATTGGATCAATTTCTTGTAACTTGATCCCTAGACCAAGGTATGCCTCCTACACGTCGGCTTTGGTGCTTCTCCTACTTTCTGGCTGCTTGGGGAGTGGGGGAAGGGTGCTTTGGTTTCATTTTTCACTGGTGAAGGTAATGAAATCCTCAATTGGACTTTTGGTGGTGTGTGTGTTGGAATACCACTTTGGCCATAAGCTATTCCTTTTATTTCTCTTCCCTTTGGTTGGCTAGAGGTATGGAGATAGCTTGGAATCTTGCTATCTCACTTCTCTTTGCATTACATGTGTCCTTTGATGAAGAGGTGGGGAGGTGATGAGGGCAAAAGGAATTTTACCTTCTTCCCTTTGACTTTGCATTTGGCTTCTTTCCCTTTGAATCTTAGCATGAAGTAATTAAGGGATTTTATTAGGAGTTAATCAAGGTTTCTAAAATATTTTAATTATTTCTCCATTAATTTTTTTTATTTAACTCACTTAACCCAAATGGGGTTAAGTTAATTAATCTTGATTTCACACGGGTGAAATAACTTATTTGACCCAATTACACCCAATGGGAAATTAGGTTATGTGCCATCATCATTTTCAAATAATTTAAGCAATCATCTTGAGTTTATTTTAATTTTCCTTATGTTTGAGTTCAATAAAGCCTATTTTGGTCATTTTGATCTAAGTAATTTAATTTACCTATCTAGGCCTTAATGGACTCAATTATGATCAAACATATTTATTTGACCATTTAAAATATTTTTGATAATTTGATTTGGTGAAATTTAGTGAGTTGACTTTTTGACCAAGTGGACCCACTTAAGTCAATCTTAGGTTGACTAGAGTTGACTTTAGGTTTGACTTTGAATTTTCATTTATTATTTTATTGATTTACTTAATTTAATTTATGTTGGATATTTGACTTGATTTTGCATCAAACTAAGTAGATTGGATTTAGCTCAAAATGCATTTCTTAAGTTACTAGGCACAGTGACTTAAATAGTGAATTAGGAAATCCCTATTTAAACTGAAGATCTTTTCATTACTAAAATGATCTCTTTTAAAAATGGGGTCAACAAATGGACCCCCAATATGTGTAGTGAACTAGTTAGAATACATTGCACATATTAGTGTTGACCAGATTGATCAACATACAAGTATAAACTTGGGGTTCTAATTCATGATTTTGATTTTTGATTTAGAATTTTGTTTTAATTTTGATTGTGAAAGGTAGATATATGTATACCTATCTTTGCTTTGGAGTGTTATTTAATCCTAGAAACTTAACTTCATTAAGTTCTAGGGTGAAGAGGAATGCTATTAGGAGTGGACCCAAAGAATGGTCTCTCTAATGCAATCACTATGCTCTAGGAAGATGCCTTCAAGGAACTTACTCGTAATTGAGAATAGTGGTGATTCATGTATTAGCTAATAATATGGGGCTGTTAAAGGCATGATTCATCCTAGTTAGCTAAAGAGAGGAGAGGGGTCTTAAAAGACATGATCCAATCCTCAAAAGCTATGCTGGGGAGAAGAGGCTTGAAATGCTTCATCCTAATCCGTAGCACTTTGACTACTAAACAAGTGTCATATGGACTTGATCTTATTTGAGTAGTCCAAAGAAATGGGGCCTTCAATGGCTTGATTCCATTCCTTAGATGTTTGAATATGATGCCAACTTGGGACTTACTCCAATGAGATTAGCTAATAAGATGGGGTTGTTAAGGGCATGATCCATCCTGATTAAAAAAAGAGGAGAGGCATCCTTAAAGATATGATACAATCTTCAAAACAGGATACCAACTGTGGACTTACTCCTAGGTAGGATGCCGACTGAGGGACTTACTTCTATGTGATTAGAAAGAATGCCGACTAAGGGACTTATATCTTTCTAGCTATTAGAAAGGGATTATAAAGACTTGATCCAATCTAATTTGCCTTTGTAACATGAAAGGGGCCTTGATGGCTTGATCCAATCATGTACACAAAAGTAGGATGCCGATTGGGGACTTACTCCTAGATGATTAGAAAGAATGCCAACTGGAGACTTATATCTTTCTGGCTATTAGAAATGGGTCATAAAGACTTGATCCAATCAAAACTGCCTGTGTAACATGAAAAGGGCCTTAATGGCTTGGTCCAATCATGTACATAAAAGTAGGATGCCGACTTAGGACTTACTCCTAGGTGATTAAAAAGAATGCCAACTGGGGACTTATATCTTTCTGGCTATTAGAAAGGGGTCATAAAGACTTGATCCAATATAAATTACCTGTGTAACATGAAAGGGGCCTTAATGGCTTGATCCAATAATGTACACAAAAGTAGGATGCCGACTGGGGACTTACTCCTAGGTGATTAGAAAGAATGCCGACTGGGGACTTATATCTTTCTGGCTATTAGAAAGGGGTCATAAAGACTTGATCCAATCTAAATTGCCCATGTAACATGAAAAGGGTCTTGATGGCTTGATCCAATCATGTACACAAAAGTAGGAATGGTGCCACAAAAGGTTACTCCAAACCCAGAAAGACATGTGAAAGGTGCCACAGAGGGCTTGCTCCCATCTCAAGTCATGTATAGGAAAGGTGCTACAAGGGGCTTGCTCCCAACCTATAAGTGATATGAATGAGTAAAAAGGGGGTCAAAGTGACTTAATCTAATCCTCAAAAGTTTTGACTAATAAGTAAGAGTCTCATGGACTTAATCCTTACTTGATTAGTCTAACTTGATGAAAGGGTGATAGAAGGTTTGCTTTCATTTCTAAATACATTTACAAATGAGTTTCCAACATTCCAGATAAATGATACAAGTTGAAGCAAAAGCAATAAAGAGAAATAAGCTTTTATTTTATTGATCTCTATTTGGAAACAAGTTACAAGTTACACATAATATTTTTTTAGGTAACATCCATTGATAGGTGGTATTGGACGTTCACCATCATAGGTAATAAGTTGGTAAGAACCTCCTTCATAAGCTTTTTCCACTATAAATGGTCCTTCCCATGTTGGCTCAAATTTGTTGTCGATTCTTCGATGAGCTAGGATTGGTCTAAGAACCAAGACCAAGTCTCCTACTTGGAAAGTTCTAAGACAAACCAATCTATCATGTGCCTAAACCATACGTGATTGGTATAGTTCAAGGTCTTGTTGAGCTTTCAATCATTTTCCTTCAAGGTTATCTAGTTCTTCCAAGCGAATCTTATGATTTTGATCTACCGTAACATTATTATTAACAGTTATTCTTAATGAAGATAGTTTCACTTATAATGGAAGAACCACTTCAGCCCCAAAAACTAAAGCATATGGTGAAGACTGAATTGGTGTCCTATATGTGGTCCGATTGGCCCATAAGGCTTCAACCAACTTTTTATGCCATTGGCGCTTGTTGTCATCAAGTATCTTTTTAAGACTTCTTATCAATGTTTTATTAAATGCCTTAGCCAATCCATTCACCCTGTATCTACCAATCAATTTTAAGCCAAAGTATTATTTATTGGATAAAGGAAGGAATTATTATGATATGATCGTGAGGAATGCCAAATATATGACATTTTCTGAATTTCAACACATGATATGCTTTAACCTCTTTCAGTGGTACCACTTCAACCAATTTGGATAAATAAATCATTGCAGCTAAAATAAAATGATGTCCTTTCGATTATGGATGATCAATAGGCCCTATGATGTTGGTACCCCAACTCTCAAAAGGTCAGGAGGCAATTTTAGGGTGTAATACATTGGGTGGTTGCTGTAATACCACACCATGTACTTGCATCGATGACAACATGTGCAACCTCCATGTCATTTAGTATTGATGGCCAATAATACCCAAGTCTCTTGATTTTTTTTCATTTGGGCCCAGATTGGGTGTGCACAATCCAGAGTGTATCTTAGTCACAACCTTATGGGCTTCCGATTTGTCTAAACAACAGAGCCACATTTGGTCGAATGACCTTCGATACAAATCATTAATTAATGCATAAGATAAAACACTTTTCTTTATTTGATTTTCTAATGATTTATGTTCAGGAAGCCTTCCCTTACTTAAATAGTCAATAAACGGTTGCCTCCAATCACATTCTATTTGACCTTCAGTAAGAGTGACTATCTTTTGCATTTCTTCTTTGACCTATTAATGTAGTCTAAATCTATAGGAGACAAAACCTGTTGATTTTGAACTTCTATAAAAATTGATTCATTTTCTAGGCATATGATTTCTTTTTAGAAATTTAGCCGCTATTGTATTCTCTTGGTGAGATATTCTACACAACATTACATATGGAATCTTTTCAAGTAATTTCATTGTATATTGATGATAATTGAAGAGCTTTGGATGCAAAACCTTATAGATTCTGCTTACTTGGTTTATAACTAGTTGAGAATCCCCAAAAATTTTTATATTTTTAATTTCTATAAGGATTGCCAACTCTAAATCAGTAATAAGAGCTTCATATTCAGCTTCATTATTTATACAAAGCTCAGCCAAATGATATGAATATCTCATCATTCCTTTTTCTGGGGTTATAAAGATTAACCCAATTCCTGCCTTCCCTGGGATAGATAAGTTTGATTCTTTATGTCTTCTTGATGATGATGCACCATCAAAGTATAATTCCCAGGTTGCACTAGGTTCACCTTCTAATGTTATGATCTATTCATTGGGAGATCATCACTTAAAGGAGACCTTTCAAGCATAGGATGTGCTGCTAGGAAATCTGCCACTATTTGTCCTTTTATAGCACGAAGAGGAATATAAGTGATCTCAAATTGTAATAAAATCATTGACCATCATGCTAAATGCCCAGATAGCATTGGATGGGTCATGACATATTGCAAAGGATTTACCCTTGAAATCAGGTTGAGCTTATGAGAAAGCATATAATACCTTAGTTTTTGAGCAGAAAAAACTAAGGCTAAGCAATGTTTCTTGATAGAAGGATAATTCTTTTCTGTTGGGATAAGCCTACGACTTAGATAATAAAGGGCATTTTCTTTCCCTTCTTCATTTGTTTGAACTAATAAAGCTCCAAGAGATTAATCCATAGCCGTAGTATAGAGAATTAATGGCTTTCCCGGAATTGGGGAAGCCAAAAATAGGAGGATTCATTAAATATTGCTTTAAGTTTTTGAAAGCACCCTGACATTTTTTATCCCAAATAAATTTGGAATCTTTCGTCAATAATGCTGCAAAGGGTTGACACCTTCCAGATAAATTTGATATGAATCTCCTCAGGTATGCAAGCCTTCCCTAGAATGATTTTAGTTGTGTAAGACTTCTAGGTGGCGGCATTTCTATAATAGCTTTTATCTTTTCTGGGTCAATTTCTATCCCACGATGCTGCACTATGAACCCTAAGAATTTCCCTGAAGTCACTCCAAAAGCACACTTCAGAGGATTCATCTTTAAGTTATAGTGGCACAATCGCTGAAAAATAACCCGTAAATCATGAAAATGTTCTTATTTTATTTTTCTTTTAATGACTAAATCATCAATATAACATCAACTTCATTATAAATCAAGTTATCGAATATTCTAGTCATAGCTCTTTGATAAGTAGCTCCAGTATTTTTGAGACCAAATGGCATAACTGTGTAACAGAAAATCCCTATTGGAGTTCTGAACGTCGTATCTTTTCATCTTCTGGAGACATCTTAATTTGATTATAACCTGATGATCCATCTATAAATGAAAAGATCTCATGCGAGGAAGCTATGTAGACCATGAGTTTGGGTATATGCAGACGGAACTCATCTTTGGGACAAGCTTTAATTAAGTCTCTATAGTCAATGCAGATGCGTATTTGACCAATCTTTTTTTACTGGAACTATGCTGGTTACCCAATCATAGTATTATTCTTCTCGTATAAAGTCAGCGTCAATTAGTTTCTTTATTTCAATGATCCCTTATTGTTCTACTTCTAGGCGCATCTACCTAGAAGTCTGCTTCACTAGGATATAATCAAGTTTAATTCCTATTTTGTGTACAACCACATCCTGGGATAAACCTGGCATTTCATCATAACTCCATGCAAAGAAATCTTTATACTCAAAGAGTAAAGTGATTAACTCTTCAGAATCTTTTGGACCCAACAAAGAGCTACTCAAAGAGTAAAGTGATTTCGTAATCTTGGACCCAACAAAGAGCTAATAAAAGTCAATTTTGGTTACTAGGAGTTCCTAGGTTAACCTCCTTTAATTCATCTATAGTAGATTTTATCTCTTCCTCATATTCAAGAGGTGCATTTTGAAGTGAATCATCTTTCATCTTTGGATTCCTCCATAGTTTTTATGAATGAGTCTTCTAGAAGAGTAGAAGAGACTTCAAAGAGTTGATCTATTTGATGATTGCTTATCATTAAATAATGCTCTATATCATCAAATGATTCAACAGTACCAAACCCAATGCCAACTTTGGAGTGGAAATTTCTATGTTTTTGATTCCATAAGCTCTACATGCATTGGGCTTTATCTTTGGGCCAAATATTTGTGACAAAATCATGTTTCACAGAATTCTTTACAAGTGAATACCAAAAGGAAGTTCTATTATTTCATTGAAAGATGGTTCTTCAAGCTTTACATCTCCTTCTCGAGCTTCAAGGATCTGTACAAATAAAATTTTCGACCTCCCACTTCTCGAAGTTGGGGCTACTTTGACCTCTAATTGAGATATTTTATTTTGATTTAGAGGAGTCAAAGTTAAAGTATCCACATAATTTTTCAATTTTTCATATGTGGATAGTTCAGACTCTTCCTTTAATGCTTTGATTTCTTCCTCATCAGTGTCTAATTCTAAGGAAATCTCAAAGTTTATTGAAGCATTTCAATGATGGGATTCTTCGTCTGAGCTGGATTCCAAATCAATATGAATTATTGGAGGTTCTTTTTCTATTTCTTTTTCCTCCTTTTCTTTCTTTTCATCTTTTTTGATTATTGTACTTTGTGCTTCAATAATGATGGATTTCATAGAATCAAATCTAGGTTTCTTAGGCATGTAGTAAATAGCATCTTCATAGAGCTCAATCTCATGAATAGCGAATGGTTGTATATCTTCTTTTATAACATATTCCACTCCATCCCTAGTGTACTTAATACACTGGTGTAGTGAAGATGGAACCATTCTATACTCATGGATCCAAGATTTGCCTAAGAGAGCATTAAAGGAAGTCTAAATATGAAATTTAGCCTAGTTTTCAATCCTTCTATTTTAATAGAGTGATTGAACCTAAAGCTTTTTCACCTATTTCATTAAAGCCCTTAACAATATCTTATGAGCTAAGTTTTACTATCGATTGAGTTCATGATGTTAAGCAGATGGGATCTACTAGAACTCTTGATAATCTTATATTTTCAATTTTATACAATATAGAGGTTATGGTATGGTCACGGTTCCCAAAAGTAGATCCTCATTGAGAAAGTAACCCCTGGGATCTCTTAAAGTAACAAGCCTCTTTCTAGTTGAGTCGCATATCTCTAAATCAAGTAATGCCTGTACTAGTGACTCTCTCATTTCTTTTGAAAGAATGAGAGTGTCATAAATGCTTAATCTAGCAGAGAGCTTCCTAAGATGGGCTAGAACATTATAATCTACTTTGGGAACCTTTATTTTTGTTGGTATTTCTTTAAGTAAAGAATATGAACTTATGCTTTCATCCATGATTTTCTTCCCTTTTTCTTGAGGAATTGGAGGCAAACGAGGTGGTAAGACTCTTCCACTACAGAGATTTATTTTGGCAATATCTCCAGGGTTTGAATCAACCTATTTCTCATTTTGACCATCCTTTTTGATGAATGATTAGAATTTGACAATGTTATATCTATGATAAGTGGGTCGCCATGCAAATCTTCCATGTAAGTTTCTGACTCTGAGTCATGTAAAACATCATGAGATTCTTCTTTTTTGATATTTAATTTTTTAATATTTTCATTCTCATTTTCATCAGAAATAGCATGAATGTAATAAATATCATCAGAGATAGGTTTTTATTCATTCTTTTGAGATAAGTACATAAAGATAAAGACTTATATGGTACCACCTTTCCATCTTTATCATACAGAGTTCTATCACTAGATACAGATGTCCCTCCCTCACCACAATTTTTGATCTTCTGTGTAGTTGAAAATGTTGAACTGGGCTGAGGTGGAACTCATACTTTAGACTCTGGTGGATCAACCTGGGTGATCACCTTTCGGGTCTGACTCTGATCCTGCATGGCAAGTTACAAATGTTTTATCATATGTTTCTTTGTAGAATGGGATAAAGCTATATCCCATTCATTTTGAAATGAATATCTGGAAGAAGAACTACATGTTATAACCTTAATTGACCCTTTTCTAGGGTCCATAAGGTACTCCTTTGGAATAGTCACCAATCCCTTCTTAATTTTTTTTCGAGCCAGTCATTGAAAGAAAAGTAATTCTTAATGGTATTCCCCAACATCTTATGATATAGGCAATAATTGGGATCGTTACCTTTCCCACATCCTCTGGCTTTCTTGGGTTATGGAGTTTAAAGTCTGGCTTTTTTTATCAGATTTTTGAAAATTTTCCTCACCACCTCTTTCTTAAAGGAATAAGTCTGGTTCATCCTTTCTGAGAAAGAGCTAGTTGGAAAATACCTAAGAAATGATGACTTCTGCTGCTGTGGTGGTTCATAAGATGAAGCTCCTGCCTATACTTGCATAGAGCTTTCCCTTTATCCACTAGACATTACCCGCTTCTTTTTTCTAAAGATGACATCTTTAAGATTCTCTAAGAGCTTTATTTGTAAAGGTTTTAATAGTAAAGCCTTTAAGCAGGAAGGCTATAGGGCCATGTATGTTCTTAAGGAGGATCTCTACAACATGTTGCTCTTATAGCTGAGGCTCACATTTTAAGCTGAGGATTCTCCATCTTAGGATATAATCTACCAGAGATTCTCCAAGCTTCTGATGTGCTACCACTAGGTCTCCTATGGTAACATGATGTTGAAAACTTGTGAATCTCTTCACAAACATCTCTTCTAATTAGGTGAAAGTGTGCACCGAATCATTTGGCAAATTGGCATACCAGTCGAAAGCAACTCTGCTCAAGCTGCTACCGATCTGTCTAAATAAAAGAGCATCGCTCCCTCCAACATTACAACAACTTGCGCAGAAGTGAGCCAAATTTAGCTTGGGATTTCCAGTCCCATGAAATACTTTTAAAGATGGGGACACAAACCCCTTTGGATAAGAAATAAAATCAAAATCCCAGGGTATGGTCTACCCTTTGGAGTGGTTGTGCTCGAGTCTGCAAATGCTTCCTTCACCTATTATCGTACCAATGTCATTAGTTCAGTGTTGGAAGGTACTACAATTATAGGTTTTGATTCCTATCGGTACTCTTCTAAACCAGACCTCAAATTATCGGTAGGACATAATGAATCTGAAGGCTCAATCTGATGGGGTCGAGAAGGAGATGGAATCATACTTTAGAGTGGTTGCATGATATCAATCATCTTCTCCATCTTCTTACTCATAGAATCAATATGCTCATCCTTCTTTTGAAGCTGAAGGATAAGCTGCTAGTTTGAAGCTTAAACATGGTCTTCTTGTGTCTCTTCCTTTTTTTAGATGATCTGGTGTCAGCCAGTATGTATGTGCTACTGTCAACCCTAAATCATCATCCAACAGGTCATCTTGCTTATGATCAAAATATTCAGAGCTTGTTTTCAATTTTTATTTTCATCATCTTCTTTAATGATGTTTTCCACCTCCTCTTTGGATAAAGAGAGTGGAATACCATTACTATCTAAGATGACATCTGTTGGTTCACCAATTTCCATTGGCCTTAATTCAAATGATTTATTTATATTCCCCTGGGATGTAGGGATACTCTTAATGAAGGCTCCGCCAAGTGACCATCGCAATTTCCGACATAAATAGATGGATGAGAAGAGTCCATTCCCTTACTAGGAACATCTAATGAATGCACCTCAACCTGAGGCACTGGTGATGAGAATAAAGGCTCATTTGAACTGGACCTAACAAAAGATCTCTCTAAAGGTGAAGAAGGTAAAGGTGGTGAAGGAATCCTATGCTCAGAAGTAGAAGGGACTTTCCTAATATAAACCCTTTTATTCTTTTTCTTAGGATAGGTCCTATCATTTTTTGACCTAATAGAATGATCTCTATGCCATGTAAGTAACGGGATGAGAATATCACCCCTATACTACATATGGTAAGAAGGTTTCCTCTATCGACATGACCACCCTCCCTTCCTTTGATGATGGAAGGTGGTGTGTCTTCTGATAGTTCTCTAGCTAAATTTTGAGAAGCTGCTTCATGGCTCTCAATAGATCTTCTTTAGTGTAGGAAGAAGATCTAGGAATCCTGTGTAAGGTTTGGTGAAGTTAACATTGGGATTCCCTATTTACCTGCTTAAAGCTTTTCTTTTCAGGATAGATGAAAGGACGAGGTGGAGAACTAGCAATCCTCATCACATCCTCCTCCTCTAGGGCAGTAGACAAAGGGTAGAATTTACTTCCACCTAAGAGTGGGGAAGTGTTAGGAAGAGTATATCCATCCCTCTTCATGGCTAGCTCCATGTCTAGCATATCTCTCTGCCTCCTCTCCCAAAGAGCTATCCTCCTGAGTCTCCTCCCACTATGTTTCTTCTACTTTTGGTCATTTCAGATGTTTTAGAGGTGGAACCCACTTCAAAGGTGCTAAAGGGAACTATAGCAGGGAATGCCTCTGAAGTGGGCAACTTTGATTTCTTTTGAACAGGTCCCTGCTGGACCTTTTCAACAGTCTGGCTAGTAAGCAACCTATCCCAATAGGATCAGAAAAGAAACACTAGAAAATTCTAGAATAGGTTGCTTATTTTTTAGAGTTGCCTTAGTAATAGGAGCAAGAGTCACTCAGTTGGTAGTAATGTTGAGGTTTTCAAATCCGGCCCCAAATTTGATGATGGAACCATCGTGTTTAGCGCATTAGAAAAGCTAATGCCGAAGTGGTCAAAGATCACTCAACCATTTTCCTATTTTTAGAAATAAAATTTAATTTCATTAAAAACAAAAAATAACCATAATATGGTCAAAATAGGTTTTTGACCTATTATAATATTTTAGCCAATAATATGGCTAAGATTTTCTCTCTCTCTCTTTTTATTTCCTTTTAGATTTTATTTCTAGATGTTGGATATATTCAACCAAGGATGAAATGGAGAAGTATCCAATGAAAAGAAAGACATTCATGATGGGTGATTTACACTAGTACACTGCCAATATATAAAAATAACCATATATTTCTAAAGATGGAGAGAGGAACCACTCCCCAACGGAGTCGCCAAAAATATGTTGGTGTTTTCTCTAGAATAGAGAAAAGAAATGACACCACATAGAGTTTAGGAATAATTTATTTAGATGATCCAAATATACATTAAGGAATAAACATATTATCTCAAAAAGATAAACATGCTCCCGTAATAGGATTCGATCATTTAATAAAAGACTCTAAAGCTAATGGGTCTTTTGTAAAAGTATTTTCCTCTAAATTACATGGAAACGTAAAATAGGGTCTATTTTATCTTGGGATCATGGTTCCCTATAAAGGCAAGCCTCTATAGTTAATTACATCTTAGGAAGGGTCTCTTCCTAAGAATAATCTCAATTAAAGAGACAAGTTGTTATTCCTAAAGACTACTAAGGTAGCTCTCAAAGGAAATGATTTTTGAAAATTCAATTGGGAGAGGTCCAAATTGGAGAGAGTTATTTTAAGAGTCAAATGGAAAAGAGTAGGAAATGTCTATTGACACTGGGATGCCTAGTAGACAATTCATCTATCCTATGATTGAGCTTCAAATTTGGGATTTAATTTTAGATTTCAAGTTATAATTTTCTTAGAAATCTAGGGCTTAGATTCTACAGCAAGACAGAAATGCCTAGGGTTGAAGACTTATTCTTAAAAGGATGCTTCGAACCTAATGTGCTTGACACATGTTAGATGCTCGACCTAGTTCTTTCCTTGGGAATCATTGGCCATTCTCCTCACTTGAGGAACTAGCCTATCCATGACTCTTTTGGACTTACAACTCACAAGAAGGCCTAATACACCTAAGCATTTTAAAACCATGAGGCTAAGTCATATGAATGCAAGATGGATAGCGTGAGTTTTAGAAAGAAATCTATGAACCTAGACTTACTATAACCCCTAAGATTATGTAGGGTATGAAGATGTACCTAACTAATGCATATTTTTAGATTTTATAATTTTGACTCGATTCATTTAGGTCATAGGAATATAATTTATGCCTCATGCATGAAAAAGATTATGGGCCAAATCAGAATAGAAGAAGGTGTACTTCCATCATAGGCTCTCAAAGGTCAAGCCCAAGTTCTCTGACAAGAATGGAAGTCCTTCATTAATCAAGAGTGAAACAATATGATTTATGCATGATATTAAAACATCCAGCTAAGGGGTTGCTACATATTTTATCTTGCTTTAATGGCCGGCTTTTATATGAAGATTATGATATATTTATTTTTAAGTTTCAATTGATTTAGTTGGGTAGAAAATTTAGTTTATCTTATGAGCCTACGTCTAGGCATTCATCATAGCACAAACATATCATAGAAAGAAATCTAAGAAAAGCATGCTATTTTTATTGCGCACCTAAAATAAATCAAAATAAATTAAATTATATAAGAAAAGGCAATGCAGTACTCAGTACACCCTAAGAAAGAAAAATGAAGTTCTTCCTTATAACCCGCCTAGAACTACAAGTTTAGATCTATGGGTCTTCTATCCGGAAAGTTCCTTCTTCGTGGACATCCATCTGCTCCATGGGGACCACCGCACCATCTCTAGTTGCTCACCCTACTAATCCTAGACCCCATAGATCCAAACCTAATTCTAAGCTCAAATTTACATTTAAAAAAAAGAAATCCTAAGCCCTAGAAAATAATGAGGAAATACATACAACACACAAAGTAGTTTATATTTCACAAACATATGGGCTTAGCATTAGTTGCTTGCTAAGCCCACCTATCCTATGGGCTATGTTAAGGGATTTTCAGTACTTACAAGAAAATAGCAATTTTATAATTCATTTGTTACAACGATCCCTTAAACATAGTCCCCTATAGAAAATAGTGTTAAATCTAGAAAGAATGCCCTAACATCCAATCTAATGAACAAATAAGCCTAGGCATCCAGTCTAAAGCAATACACCACACAGACATATGAAGTACAACACAACATATCACAGGAGATTAAAAAAAAAATCACAGAATGATCTAACCTAGATTTAGAGTCCATGACCTAAGTAATCTAGTGTGTGTAGAAGTTAGGCTTGTGTGATAAGGCTTTGCTAGGCTCCTTTAATTTCAAGTTATAAGTTTGAACTTTGAATTTATTTAATTTTTACCATTGGTTGGTTTCAAATGGTTTTGTGATTTAATTTCTCTTTTATTAAAGTTGTATAAGTTTTCAAGAATGAGATAGAATGAATTTCATTTTAGGTGAAACTCACTTTATTCCACATCCTAAATCCTAATGAAATTTCCAAAAGTCTAACTGAGATCCTTAAGTGTTTTAATTAATCCTTTTGATGTTATTTATGTTTGGATTAGTTTTATGTTATTTCATTTGTTTGAATTGCTTTATTTGATTTATTTCATTTTGATTTAAGCTATGCAGGTTTCATTTGATTTGGCTTATGTTAATTTAAAGAGTTTGATTTTATTCAATTTAACTTAAGTTATTAAATTATGGATTTGTAAGCTTAAGGTTTAAATTCATTAATATGAATTAGTACCTTAGGTTTGTTCATAGATTATGCTTAACCTAAAGCACTTAGGTTAAATATTTGATCTAATATAATTAACCTAGGTTTTAGATTCATTATTTAAATTTATTAGAGATGAATGATTTTATTAAACTTCATTGATTCAAAGGTTAAGGTTTAAGTTAATTAATTTATTAACCTAAGGTTTTATTTCATTAACCTAAGATTGAATTTGATCACTTTAATTGACTTAGGATATTTAGAAAAGTTTTAATAGTTTTCTAATGTTTGATGGAGATTAGTTTGAATTTTATTTAATAGGTTAATTAATTTCCTTAGCCCAATATTTGATTAACATTGACCTAGGATTTAGAAATTTGAAAACTCTAATCTAGAGATCATTTGGACTTTAAATATTCTGGCAAGTAAGGTTACATGCCAATTTTATATCCTAAAGTTTCACTTGATTAGACATAATTAGGGTGTAAAGGTTTTAATTATTTCATTAAAACCTAAATTAAGCCTAGTTTTTAAAATTCATTAAAGGATTTTATTTTTTACTTATTTTTAACTGAAATACCTTTCCAATGAGGTTTTATTCATAATTTTTCGTTAACTAGTTGATTTATTATGATTTAATTAAGTTTCGGTTGTTTAATTGAATTATTTAATTCATTTAATTATCTAATTAAGTCAATTTAGGGATTATTAGGTTCATATAGGTTTAATTAGCTTTAATTAGTGTTCTGATGCTTATTAATGTTCATTATATTGATTTAAGGTTGTTAGATCAACATTTCTTAATTATTTTATTAAAGGTTAATTAATTTAATTAATTAAAAGGTTAAGCATATGAAATTTCAATTTTCCTTGAATTCAGAGAAATAAATCCACCACCTAAGGTGTATTTTATGCTTAATTTCATTTCCCAAAGTTTCAAATTAATTGGATTATTAATTTGAGAGTAATGTGGTTTAATTTTTTTTCAATTAAACCCAAATTAAGGGAAAATTCAATAAAATTGTGGGATTTTAATTTCTATGGATTCCTCTCATCAAGATGAATCCATAGAGTTTTATTTGTAATTTTATTTATATTTGATTTTATATGATTTTTAGATTTTTTGCATTTTTTAAATTAATTAAATCTATTATTTAGTTCGCTAAAACACGGATCACTCTACTTTAAGTCCATCAAAGATCTTATCTATCTGCATCACTCCTTGCGCTCCTACAGGTGAAATCGATCCTATGATCTGCCTAGATCTAGGCCATCCGATCCAAATACATGGATCAGATGGCGCAGAGATCGTCTCCTTCAATTCTTGCGGGAGCTGATGACCGTTGATAGTATTTTGCTAATATCTTTTGATATAAGTAACGAAATCACACGATTTCAAGTGCTACATGATCATGGAAAGAAATCCTATGATTCTATATGGTTGGATCAACTTGAAGATCACGTTCCTATGAAAATGATCAAAACCAAAAGTTTGGAGAAGAAAAGGGGGGTCATCAATGGCGTACCTTATTTCCTTGAGTCTTGAGTGGGGGAGTTGGTTCAATTAGCTTTGAAGCTTCAAGGGAAGATCTTGTGCCAAATGAATTGGATCAATTTCTTATAACTGGATCCCTATACCAAGCTATGCCTCCTACACATGGCTTTAGTGCTTCTCCTACTTTTCGACGACTTGGGGAGTGGGGGAAGGGTGCTTTGGTTTCATTTTTCATTGGTGAAGGTAATGGAATCCTCAATTGGAATTTTGGTGGTGTGTGTGTTGGAATCCCACTTTGTCCATGAGCTATTCCTTTTATTTCTCTTCCCATTGGTTGGCTAGAGGTATGAAGATAGCTTGGAATCTTGTTATCTCACTTATCTTTGCATTACATGTGTCCTTTGAGGAATAGGTGGAGTGATGAGGGCAAAGGAATTTTTCCCTTTGACTTTGCATTTGGCTTCTTTCCCTTTGGATCTAAGCATGAAGTAATTAAGGGGTTTTTATTAGAGTTAATCAAGGTTCCTAAAATATTTTAATTGTTTCCCTATTAATATCTTTTTATTTAACTCACTTAACCCAAATGGGGTTAAGTTAATTAATCTTGATTTCACATGGGTCAAATGACTTATTTGACCCAATTACACCCAATGGGAAATTAGGTTATGTCCCATCATCATTTCCAAATAATTTAAGACAATCATCTTGGGTTTATTTTAATTTTCCTTGTGTTTGAGTTCTATGTAGCCTATTTAGGTCATTTTGATTTAAGAATTTAATTTACCTATCTAGGCCTTAATGGACTCAAATTTCTTTATTATTATGATCATACATATTTATTTGGCCATTTAAAATATTTTTGATAATTTGATTTGGTGAAATTTAGTGGGTTGACTTTTTGACCAAGTGGGCCCACTTAAGTCAATCCGAGGTTGACTAGAGTTGACTTTAGGTTTGACTTTGAATTTCTATCTTTTTATTTTATTGATTTACTTTGTTTAATTTATGTTGGATATTTGACTTGATTTTGCATCAAACCAAGTAGATTGGATTTAGCTCAAAATGCATTTCTAAGTTACTAAGCATAGTGACTTAAATAGTGAATTAGAAATCCCTATTTGAACTGAAGAGCTTTTCATTGCTAAAATGACCTCTTTCAAAAATGAGATCAAGAATTGGTTGGGCCAAATTTCAAGTGATTTGGAGTTCATTTGATTTGAATTGGTTCAATTTGACCCATTTAGGTCAAGTAGGGTCAAATTTGGTTAGGTTGACCAATTGGTCAAATTGGGTCAAACCATGGGTCAGGATAAGTTGAAATGATCATTTGGAGCCTATGGGTATCATTTGGTTCAATTTGGTTTAGATTTGGTTTTGGTTCATTTAGGTCAAATGGGTCAAGTTGACCAATTTGACCCATTTGACCCAATTGGGTTAGGTCATGGGTTGGTTTAGGTTTGGTTGATCATTTGAAATGTATTTCAAGCTTTGGTTTCAATCAATTTTGGTTTGGTTTAATTTCAGGTTGATTTGACCTTTTAGGTCAAGTTGGGTTCATGGTCAATTGGGCTCGGTTGGGTCTAATTGGTCAATTGAAGCTTTGGTCAAGTTCAATAATCAATTTATAATGAATTTGACCAATTGGTTGTAATCAATTTGGCTTAGATCAAGATTTGACCAATTTTAGCTTTTAGGTCAATTTGGGTCAACTTAGGTCAAGTGGCCAATTAGGCTAGGTTTGGCTTAATTGATGACTTGGTCAAGTTCAATCATTAATTATGGATTAGTTTAGATCAATAGTTTCAATCAATTTGGCTTCCAGTGAATTTTGGCTTGTTTAGATTTCATTTGGGCTAAGTGTTGACTTTGTCAAAGGATAGGTTTGACTTGGTTCAAATTTGAGTGGTTGATTATCCTAGGATGATCGTTGCTCACAATGTGAGGTTTGGATGGGCTTAGTTCAATCCAATTTGAGTTGGATTAGATTTTGGCTCAAAAAGGTCCTTTAGGTCACTTTGGGTTGAGTGAGCCTGTGGGTCAATTGACTTTGTCAAGGCTTCATTGAACTCACATATGGACTTATAATGGAAATATAAATCCAATTGCAAGTGATTTAGAGTCAAATAGGTTTTGGTTCATTTGTCAATTTCAAGTCAAAAGGTTAAATATGGATTTGATTTAGGTTAGTTTGATTTTGGTTTGTTGATTGTAGTTTATATTTATATTTGGGCATGTGATTGAAGGAGTGATTATTTGAAGAGAAAATCCTAGGGTTTGGATTGATTTGAGAATGATTTAGCTAAGTTCAAGGATTTGACTTGAAAGAGTACAAGTTGGATTTTGGTATAATTTTGAATTTAATCTTAGTTATTTGAATTTATATTTCATGTATATTTATGAATATAAATGAGAATATAAATGGGTTATGAGAAAATCTTTTGAGTTTGGAGTGATTTGAATTTGATTTGAGCTAAGTCCATAAGATGAAATCAAAGGGCTTAGGAAAGATTTTGGGATTTGAATTCAATCATGAGTTTCAATCATTTAATTTGGAATTGATTTATGATTTGGATTTTGGAATTGATTTATGATTTGAGAAAATCAATTGAGTTGGAATTGATTTAAGATTTGAGTTTTGGAAATGATTTATGATTTGAGAAAATCAATAGAGTTGAAATTGATTTAAGATTTGGGTTTTGGAAATGATTTATTATTTGAGAAAATCAATTGAGTTGGAATTGATTTAAGATTTGATTTGGATTGGTTTGAAGGAGGGAAGCAAGGATTCGGTTCAAGCTATAGGGTAGGCAAGTCCTCCTAATACCCCTAAGGCATAACTCATTCCTATGGCTAACTCTTCTAAGTCTCTAGGATTAGGTTAAGTGTTCACCTAATCACAAATAATGTCTTAAGACTAAGGAACTTGTAGTGTCTAGAGGAGTCCTATGTCTAAGATGGGGAAGTTGAGAGCTCACTCCGAGTGAGGTGACAAGGCATAGGTGTGGTGTGATTGACAAGGCACAGCATTATTAGTGTTGGCGAGATGATCAACAATGTGCACTAACAAAAATGATCTACTCCTAAACTCGAGGTGCAAAAAAGAATCAAGATCTTAGTTAATGCGACTCTACTTATGCCAAAATATAAGAGAGAAGGGGAATCCAGGATGGAGTATGTGAGCCTTCCACTAGAAAAAAGGCTGCTTATCCACTGGGATAAGAGTTTGAAAATCTGAGGGATTAGAATTTGGAATCCAGGGGATAAAAGATGTGAACCTTCCACTAGGGAATAAGTTGGGATTGAATCAATTCCACTAGGGAGATTGGAAAGGTTTGCATCTCATTGAAGAGAACGATTGATTTGATTTTTTTAATTTGACTCACTGGGGAGGTTGGTTGATTTTTTTTCAAATTTTAATTTTAAATTTTGAGATGGACCATTTGAATGGACCATAGTAGGGGCCATGTTGTTCTGGCCTACTTCAAATTTACCAATCCAAAGGGTAGTCTACCAACACATAGTAGGATATCCAACGGGATTGCCTTTCGAAATGACTATACTAGAAGGAAGCATAGAAACTTACATCCTCCAAAGTAGGGATCAATTGGATGATCGCCATGGCAAATGATCAACCCAACCTTAGGTCACATTGAGTGAATGCCTCAGGCGGACTTAAATCAGCCCAAAGATAAGCAAAATTAATTTCATTTTTAGTTATATTTGATGGATCCCGTTGGTATGGATGACTAAAGTAGGCCATCGAATTTGACCTACCTTAGATTTATGAATCCAAAGGGAGTTATTTCCCGACCGAAGGGAAAACTATCCAACCAAAGGGGTGCCTTTTGATTTGCAGCAGACAATTTATGGAAGAAAGCACGGGGAGTCACATCTTCCAATGAAAATACCAATGGGGTGAGACATTAGCAAGGTAACATGTCAACCCAACCTAGGGTTGCCCGTCGATTTATGACAATCATGCTAGAAAGAATCTATAGTAGACTTATATCTTCTAGAGTAAAATGACTGCCGAGGCAATTTGTTTATGGAAAAATGGGGTAGCAAAGGACGTGATCCAAGTAGAGTGCCCACAAGGGAGGGCCACTAAGGTCTATCCAAAAAAAACCCTAAGAAGATAATGTATATGTATTGATGGCCAACTCGGAGAAAGCATGGACTCATATGCCAAGAGTGGTGTATCCAGTGGTGAGTCACAAGATAAAACATCAATGAACCTAAGGTGCCCATCTTGCTACAACCATCCGGAAGAAAGCATCGGGACTTACATCCTTATAACCGATTGCTTGGATAGTCTACCGATGTGTGATATCCACCTAGAGAGGCCGAGTGATGCCACTAGGGGACTATATCAACTTAAACATAGTCAAGAGAAAGGAGCCATTGGGGACTTATCCTAAATCAAATATACTGACCTAGTCACATGATGGCTAGTTCAAGAAGAAAGCTTGTAGGCTTACATCCTCCTAAACAAAGTTGACATGAAGTAGCTTACGAATGAGGCTACCAAACTAACAAGGCACTCATTGATTTGTAATGGTCAAGTCGGAAGAAAGCGGACTCATTTCCCATAAGTGACCCGAGGTGACACATTAAGAAGGTAGTATTAGCCGACCTAGAGCAGCTAATGAGTAAGTGCCACAGAGGGCTTTCCCCCACATCAAAAATAGCCTGAGATAAAAGATATGTGTTTATGTTTGTGTTTGTGTTAAAGGAGGATAGGATGCCACTTGGTTTCTCTTACACCTATCCTAAAACATGCTTAAAAGTTGATGAAAATGGTGCAACTAATGATATTTGTGATCTTGGTGTTTATTTCTCAAACTTGGAATTTAAAAATAAAATATGTATATTGGGACACCATAGATCCATAGATAGGTGATTGGGTGAGACATTGAGGAATGATGTATTATCTCGAGAGACAGAAATTACCATCTTGCAATGGACCTAATTGCCTAATATTGACTCCTAAGGATAATGGGTCTTTGAATGTACTAGATCTTTCCCCTACTTTACATGAAAAGTAAAGGTGGTTTATTTTAAATCATTAAGTTCCCATGGAGGCAAGCCCCATAATTAATTACATCCTAAGGAATGAGATCCCTTAAGAATACTTGATTAAGGTAAATGATCATTGTCTCCAAAGATTTCAAAGATAGGACTATCAACAAATTGGTTATTTTTTGAAAATCAAGTGGGATTGATCAAAAGAGGAGTTATTATCAAAACCAAAGGGAGATGAGTAGGATGCTCATGATGCTAGAAACCCTGAGCATCCCAAACAATCTATATATATTTTGAAATTTGAGGAGAGTTAATTAATTGAATTGAATTTTTATTAAATATTTAGGGCTTATAATTCCACAACACAAGATCATGGAAATGCCTAAGTGAGGATTTATGCATGCAAAGAAAACAACAATCTCATAACCTAAATCTAGGGAGGGTGAGGCCAAGGAATGACCTAAATCTAAGGCAAAATGGGTATATGGTTTACCTCCATAAGAGAGGATAAACCACCGGACTTACAACGCTGGGGTGGCTATCAACTAACTCCTCCTATGATTTTAAATACATGTAGGCAAGTCTTATACTTTACAAGATAGCTTATTATTTATTTAGAAAGAGAGTAAATCCTTAAACACATTGCCCTAAGAGACTAGATCATGAAGGACATGAATAAATGACTTAATCTAATGCAAATTTTGTTAAGTTTTATTTTCATTTTGGACATTTTATTTGACATAGGCTATGGGATTTCATATGCCTAATGCATGAGAAGATTGATTATGGGCCAAAATTAGAAAGAAGGAGGTGTGTTTCCACCATGGCTCTCAAAGGTCAAGTCATTTTCTCTAACAAAGGTGGAAGCCCTCCATTAGCAAGAGTGAAGCAATATGATTTTATGCATGATGTGAGACATACAATATCTAAAGTTGCTAAATCTTTTATTATCTTGATTTATGTCCTAGGATTTAGGTGAGGTTATGAGTTATTTAATTTTAATTTTGAGTTGATTAATTGGATAGAAAATTTATTTTTCCCTAAGAGTCTAATCGCATCCAGGCCATTCAACAACCATCAAGCAATTAAGAAACTTAAAAAATCATGATATTTTTAATGCCCAAGCTAAACAAACATCAAACAATTTTATAAAGCTAGTAAAAAGAATAAGAGGCCGATGTGGGTACCACCACATAACCAAAAGGAATGGGTATAGCCCCTTATACAACCTACAAATGAATGATTACAATTTAGAAGGAATTCATGTTATAGGGTCTTCATTCTTCATTTCTTCATTTCTCATTTCTTCCTTTATTCATTATGATTTTTCTCCATTTTTTTCTTTCTTTTGATTTGACTTAAGATGTGGTTTGCTCCAAGACTTCACATGATACATAAGACATGCTCTTATGACCAATGTTCACCTTAATTCCCCCTAATATTCATTCCAAATTTCAATTGCAAAATTTACATCAAAATGGGAAAGATAAATCTAACTAAACCTACAAAGAGATTAGCTAAACATACCACACAAACTAACATGAATAATTTGGACTTTAGCACCCCACATATGGGTAACCAAGTCTCCTTTTAGTTTTAGATCATGCTTAGGGTATAAGCAACATGCACATCAAAAGCATTTATATTTTTATTATAATGCCCTTAAGCACAATCACGCAAGACATGATTAGACTAAGATTGTCCTATCATCCGCCTATGCACATGCACCTAACATCCAATCTAAAACATTACATCATAAAATAAAATTAGCATCAAATCATGCCCGCCTCTAACATAGAGCTAAATGTGACTTTGCCTAATGTGTGTGTGGGCTTGTGTGGCATGTCTTAGCTAAGCTTTAGGTTGAAAATTTTCTAAGTGTGAAGGATTCAACTTAGAGGGTGGTTTTCATTTTAAGTGATTTAGTTGATTTGTCAATTTTATCTGATGATTTGATTTGAATGAACCTACATTTAGTTACTAAATGTTGTAAAGAGAAGAAAAGAGAAGAGAACTTATCTTTCACCTCTACCTTAAGTAATTTCTAAGGTAGATTCATTAATGCTTTTTTTTCTTTAGTGAATGTTTTATTATGTGTTTTAATTAACCCTAAGTTTATATTTTATCTAAATAAATCTATTTAATAAGAAAGGTACCTTAGGATTAGTTAAGGTGAATTACTATCACATAACACACAACCATTTATTTCTTTCCACCATGTATACCATGCATATGAATAATCCTAAGCATACATATACATGCAATGCAAATTTTAGCACACCTTAATGATGAATGCTAAGTGATATGATTTGGAAATTTGGATATTCCATGAATGCATGTCTTTATTATGTAGAAAAGAGGGATTCTTTATCCATTAAAATAATGCATATTCACATGTATAAAAGATATAAGTGAGTACGATGCCATTATTTTCTACACCAAGGGCGTAAGGTACAAGACCTACTTAGGGCTACTTAAAGCCTTGCAGCCCCAGGATGTCCGGACTAATATACCACTTTTTTTAATACATGTAAATGTACAAAAAGAAATAAATGGATGAAGAATCGTGCAAAAGATTTATATTTGATTTGGTTGTATGATTTACATGTGTAAATGTGAAGATCCTTCTTGAATCATAAATACAGAAATGCATAAATAGGTTTAAGAAATCTGTGTTCTTTTCAAATAAACTATACACTTTCCTAATCCTATCAAAATCCATTTTAAGAGAAGAGAAGAAAACAACATGAAACACATCTTATGCTTATGGTGAAAAATATTTTTATATATATCTCCAACTTCATCTATCTCACCTTTTCTTTTTGGGGAAAAGAAGGATAAATGAACAAAATAGAAATATATATAAAATTATACCTTGTTGGGATGCCACATAGATTCATAGATATTCTTATTAGGGTGATCGGTACTGTTGACCTCATTTTTGGATGAGGTTAATTTAGCATGCTTAGGACACTATGCCTAGTGACCTAGAGAATTCACCTTGGGTTGGATCTAACCTATTCATCTTAGGTAGGATCAACTCAAGCATCTAAATTCAAAATCAACTAATCAACTTAATAATCAATAATCATCAATCCAAAATGATTAAAAGTCAAACCTAAAGTCAACCCTAGTTAACCTAGAATTGACTTAAGTGGCCCACTTGGTCAAAAAAAAGTCAACCCACTAAAATTTGACTAAATAAAATCACCAAAAATATTTAAAAATTAAATAAATAGTTTTAATCATAATAACAAATAAATTTGAGTTCTTTAAGGCTTAGATTAAGTAAATTAAATTCTTTAAAATAAAATAACTTAAATAAGCCACATTGAACTCAAATTGAAGAAAAATCAAAATAACATCAAACTAAATCATATGGGAATGATAATAGGGCATAACCTAACCCTTATTGTGTTTAGGTCAAATGGGTCATTTGATCCATAAGAAAACAAGCTTGACTCAACTCAACCTAATTTGGGTTAAGTGAGTTAAACAAAACATAAAAGCATGAAAATTCAAAACCATCATAACCAATGAATGTGCATAAGAGATTAATCATCTTAAACACCATTAATAAGTTAATTAATATCAATTAATAAATCAAATAACAAAATAACAAAAAAATAATTTAAAAAGGATAAAGAGAGGAAAAATTCCTTTGTCCTCATCCCACATCACCAGAAGACAAAAAAAAGCCATCTCTTCAGGTGGTGGTTTCAAAGCGTGTAATCAAGCATAAAAAAACCAATCATGGAGAGAAGATAAGAAAAAAAAGAAAAAATAAAAAAGATGAAGGAAATAACATATACACATTCCCTCAAGGAAAAAAAAAAAGCTCTCACACACCATCCCACATACAAACTGAAGCCAAACGGAGTTCCCTCCTCCCTCCAAGTGTTCTCAATCAGTGGAACCATCAAAACCAAATTTTGAATCCAAAGTTTGGGGTAGCGATCATACCACAAGGAATTCTCCCAATTCCTTTGAAGCAACGCTTTCTCTTGAAGAATCAAAGCTACTTCAATTGATTCCAGCCTTTGAGATCCCCTAAATTAAAGTATGCCATTAATGACCCCATCTTTTTCTTCAAATCTTTTGGCCTTGGTCGTTTTCCTATAAGGCTTGTTCTCCAGTAAGATCAAGCCATATGAATTGAAAGAGGATCTTTCAATGATCATAATCATCCAATTTGCAAAGTATATCAAATAATTAACAAATACACGCTCCATAGTTCACAGTTTGAGGGAGATTGGACCATCCGCTTTTAAAAAGAAATGGAGTCTTCCTATTAATTGATTAAATCCCTTTAGGAATCGGGAATGATAGGACCGTCCGACCATATCGATGGATCCCGCGGATCAACCTGAGACGCTCTTGATCCCGTGAAATCGCGGATCATCGGACGTCCATCTTTGATCGACGGAAGCTAATCCCACTCATTTTAATTAAAATGAGTGGGACCCGTCACTTAAAAAACTGTTAAAAATCATTAAGCAACAGTTTGATTAATAAAAAAAATTCAGAAAAAATAAAAAAATCATATAAAATCAAATAAAAAAAAATACAAATAAAAGCTCCATGGATTTGTCTTGATGAGAAGAATCCATTGAAAGTAAAATTTCCAACTTTAATTGGGTGATGTTTCCTTAATTTAGGTTTAATAAAAAATATTAAACCTTAATTACTCTTAAATTAATAATCCAATTAATTTTAAACTTTGGGGAAATGAAATTAAGCTTACAACACACCTTAGGTAAAATTTTGGGAATTTAATTTTCTGAATTCAAATGGAATTAAAATTTCATGTGAATTAACCTTTAAATTAATTAAATTAATTACCCTTTAATAAAATAATCATAAAATTTTAATTTAATAATCTTAAATCAACATAATGAACATCAGAATAATAATTGAACCTAATTAAACCAATATGTACCTAATATGAACTTAATTAACTCAATTAGATAATTAAAATAATAAAATAATTCAATTAAATAACCTGAACTTAATTAAATCATAATAAATCAATCAATTAACCAAAAATTATGAATAAACTCTCATTGGAAAGGTATTTCAGTGAAAAATAAAAATAAAATCGCTTAATGAATTTTAATAAATTAAGCTTAATTTAAATTTTAATAAAATAATTAAACCCTTAATTACACCCTAATGACATCTCTAATTAAGCTGAAACTTTAGGAACATAAAATTGGCATGTAACACTTTCAATAATTATAGCAAACCCAATTGGTCTATAAAATTGTAATTCTTGATTTTCCAAATCTCTAGGTCAATATGAGCTAAATAATAATTAGGAGTAGTCATTAATTCATTAAATCAATAAATAAATTGAACTAAACTGAATAAACATCATAAATACTTAGGTAATTCATCAAAACTTCCCAAGTCAAAGAATCTAATCAAATAATAAAGTTTTAAGAAAATTAATGCTTAATGAAATTCAAATATAATTGAACAACATAAGTTAAACTTAATAAGATCACTTATCTTTAATGAATTTAAATAATAAAATGAAAACCTAGATTAATCAAATCAGATCAAGTAATTAACCTAAGTATTTTAGGTTAAGAATAATCAATGAACAATCCTAAGATATTAATTCATATTAAATGACTTAAAATTTAAGCTTATTTAATATCTTAAGTTAAATTGAATGAAATCAAACTTAAATCAAACTCGTTAAATTAACATATGCCAAATCAAATGAAATCCATATAATTTAATTCAAAATGAAATAAATCAAATAAATTAAATCAAACAAATCAATTCAAATAAATGAAATAACATAAATCAAACATAAACATAGATAAAATCAAAAGGATTAATTAAAATACTTAAGGATTTTAGTTAGACTTTGGAAACCTCATTAGGATTTAGGATGCAGAATAAAGTGAGTTTCACCTAAAAATGAAATTCATTCTATTTCACATTCTTGAAAACCTATATAACTTTAACCAAAAATGAACATAAAAAATATGAATTAAATCATTAAATCATTTGAATTGAAACCAACCAATGGTAAAAAATTAAAATAATTCAAATGTCAAACTTCAAACTTAAACTCCTAGAAGTCTTACCACACAAACCCCACGCACACACTAGATTATTTAGGTCATGGACCTTAGATCTAGATTAGATCATTCTATGATTTTCTTTTAATCTCCTGTGATATGTTGTGATGTGCTTCACATGTCTATGTGGTGTATTGCTTTAGACTGGATGCCTAAGCTTGTTTGTTTGTTAGATGATGTTCTTTCTAGATTTAACATTGTTTTCTAGGGACTGTTAAAGGGATCACTATAATAAATAAATCATAAAATTATCATTTGCTTGCAGGTGCTAAAAATCCTTTAACATAGTCCATAGGACAGGTGGGCTTGGCAAGCAACTAATGCTAAGCCCATATGTTTGTAAAATATAAATTGCTTGGTGTGCTGTGTGTATTTCCTAACATCTATTTTGCAAGGCTTAGGATTCTCTTTAAATTTTAAATGTAAATTTGAGCTTAGAATTAGGTTTGGATCTATGGGGTCTAGGATTAGCAGGAGCTGACCCAACCAGGAGATGGTGTAGTGGTCCCCTATGGAGCCCGATGGATGTCCCTAAGAAGGAGACTTTCCTGGAAAGAAGACCCATAGATTTAAACTTGTAGTTCTAGTCGGGTATAAGGGTAGAACTCACCTAATTTTCTTTCTTCCGGTGTACAACAAGATGCAGTGCATTGGCCTCTTCTATATAATTTAATTTGGCTTGATTTATTTTGGGTGCAATAGAAACAACATGCTTTTCTTAGGTTTCTTAGCTATGTTGCGATGTATGCTGGACAAGCTCATAGGATAAACTAAATTTTCTACCCAACTAAATCAATCAAGCATAAAAA
The DNA here is from genome assembly GCA_021442155.1 of Cymbidium sinense. Taxonomy (NCBI): domain Eukaryota; kingdom Viridiplantae; phylum Streptophyta; class Magnoliopsida; order Asparagales; family Orchidaceae; genus Cymbidium; species Cymbidium sinense. The sequence continues at coordinate 5,797,660 of CM038233.1, read as the reverse complement.
TAAATACAACTCATAATCTTCATATAAAGGCCTAGGTATTAAAACAAGATAAATATGTAGCAACCCCTTATGAATGTCATGCATAATCATATTGTTTCACTCTTGATTATGAAGGAATTCCATCTTTACCTAGGCTTGACCTTTGAGAGCCTATGATGGAAGTACAACTTCTTCTATTTTGATTTGGCCCATGATCTTTTTTTTAATTGCATTAGGCATAAATTGTATCCTTATGGCCTAAATGAATCTGAGTCAAAAATTATTAAAATCAAAAATGTGCATTAGTTATATGCATCTTCATACCCTACATGATCTTAGGGATTAGGGAGTAAGTCTAGGTTCATAGATTTCTTTCTTAAAATTGCAAGACCACATCTTGCATTCATATGACTTAGCCTCATGGTTTTAAAATGCTTAGGTGGTGTTAGCTTCTCCGGCAGGTTGTAAGTCTAAGAGTCGGGATAGGTTAATTCCTTCAAGTGAAGAGAATGACCAAATTCCAAAGAATAGAACTAGGTCGTGCATCTGACATGTGTAAGCACTGTAGACTAGGTTCAAGCATCCTTTTAGGAATAAGTCTTCAACCCTAGGCATTTCTCAGAGTCTTGTGCTAGAATCTAAGTCCTAGATTTCTAAGAAAATGATAACTTGAAATTAAAAATTAAATCCCAAATTTTAGCCTAATCATAGGATAGATGAAATATCTACTGGGCATCCCAGTATCAATAGATATTTCCTACTCTTTTCCATTTAACTCTTAAAAATAACTCTATTCAATTTGGACCTCCCAATATCCAAAATCAATCTTTGAAAGCTACCTAGTAGTCTTGGAATAACCACTTATTTCTTTAATCAAGAGTTTTCTTAGAAGAGACCCTTCCTAAGATGTAATTAACTATGAGGCTTGCCTTTATAGGAACCGTGATCCCGTGATAAAATTGACCTGTTCTACTTTCTATGTAGTTCGGGAAAATACTTTGGTACACCTAAAGACCCATTAGCCTTAGAGTCTTTTATTGAAATGATTGAATCCATTATAGAAAGCATGTTTATCTTTGAGATAATATGAGTATTCCTTAATGTTGTATTTGGTCATCTAAATAAAATATTTCTAAACTCTATGTGGTGTTGTTTCTTTTCTCTATTCAGAGAGAAAAAGAAAACTAACATATTTTTTTGGCGACTCCGCTGGGGAGTGGTTCCTCTCTCCATCTTTAGAAATAGGTGATTATTTCTATATAGGTGTACTAGTGCCACTCACCCCGACTACCTTTCTTTCCATTGGATACCTCTCCATTTCATTCTTGATTGAGCCTATCCAACATCTTGAGGTTCTAGAACTCTTTGTTTGTCATAGTTAAATGATTGGGTCCTATAACCAAATCTCAAAATAAAATGAAAAGTGAGAAACAATCTTGGCCATATCATTGGTCAACCTTCCTTGAAAAGTCAAAACATTGTTTTGACCATAATCTATTTATTTTACATTTTTAATAAAACTAATTTTTATTTCTAAAAATAGGAAAATGGTTGGCCAATTGATCTTTGCAGCCACTTCCGGTATTAGCTTTTCTGTTGATAGTAGTCTCTTATCAGATGGCTCCATTATCAAATTTGGAGCTGGATTTGAAAATCTCAATATTACTGCTAATGGAGTAACTCTTGCTCCTGTCAAGTAACTAAAGATAAGCAACCTATTTTAGAATTTTCTAATGTTGAAAATCTTGCTGAAAATAGGATGCTTACTAAACAGATTATTGAAAGGGTCCAGCAAGGACCTATACAAAAGAAATTGAAATTACCCACTTTAGAGGCATTCCCTGCTCTAGTCCCCTTTTGCACTTTTGAAGTAGGCTCCACTTCAAAAATACCTGAAATGAAGAGTCAAAAGAAAAATAGAGGAGGAGACTCAAGAGGATAGCTCTGGGAGAAAAGGCGATATGTTAGATATGGATTTAGCTGTGAAGAGAGATGGATATCCTCTTCCTCATACTTCTCCACTCTTAGGTGGAAGCAAATTCCATCCTTTATCACACCCTAGAGGAGAAGAATATAATGAAGATTGCCACCTCACCCCATCCCTTTATCAAAAGAAAACTTTAAAGAAACTTTAACCAGAACATAGAGAACGGTGATTTCTCCGCATTTTGTAGGCTACCTAGATCTTCTACACTAAAGAAGATCTATTGAGAAACATGAAACATCAAGCTTCTCAACATTTAGCTAGACAACTATCGTGAGACTGCCATCTTCCATCATCAAAAGGAAGGTGGCCACATTTGATAGAAAAAGACCCCCATATCCTGCGTCTGTTGTACCGGATGATATTCTCGCCCCATACATTCACTTACATGGCATAAAAATCAATCTACTAGGATAGACAGGGATATGACTTATCCTAAGGAAAAGAATAAAAGAGTATATATTAGGAAAGTCCCTAAAATTTTTGAGCATAAAATCCCTTCACCACCTTTACCCTCTTCACCTTTAAAACCTTTAGTTCAATCTAATTCAGATCAACCTTTACCACAATTGTCTCAGGCTGAACTACATCCATTTGATCTTCCCAATAAAGGAGTGAATTCTTCTTATTCATCTTCTTATGTTAGGAAACTACATGATGGTCATGCAGCCTAAAAGCCTTCATTGATGTATCCCTACATCCCAAGGAACATGAATGAACTATTCAATTAAGGCCAATGGAAATTGGAACTAACCGATGTCATCTTAGATAGCAATGGTGTTCCACTCTTTTGTCCAAAGAAGAGACAACATCATTAAAGAAGATGAAGAAAATGAAAATTTGAAAATAAATTTTGAATATTTCGATCATGAACAAGATGATGTTGGATGATGATTTGGCATTGCGTAGCACATCTATATGGTTGACAGATCATCTAAAAAGGGAAGAGACACAAGAAGACCTCGCTAACTTCAAACCAACAACTTATCCTTCAACTTCAAAAGAAGGATGAGCGATTCTATGAACAAGAAAATGGAAATGATTGCCATGCAAATCACTAAAAATATGATTCCATCACTTTCTCAACCCCATCGACTATCCTTCTAGATCCCTTGCATCCCACAAATGATTGGAGGTCTGGTTTAGAAGAGTACCGACATGAATCAAAACCTATAATTGTGGTACCTTCCAACACTGAACTAAAGACATTGGTGCAACAACAAGTGAAGGAAGCATTTGCACAAACTCGGGGTACAACCATGATTCCATGGGGTAGGCCATACCCTAAGGAATTTGATTCCACTCCATATCCAAAAGGGTTTGTATCCCCATCCTTTAAAGTATTCGATGGGATTGGAAATCCCAAAGATTTGGCTCACTGCAAGTTGTCAGTAATGCCTGAGGAACGATGCTCTCTTATTTAGACAGTTCATTAGCAGCTTGAGTGGAGTTGCTTTCGACTGGTATGCTGATTTACCAAATGATTCACACTTTCACCAATTGAAGAAATATGTAAAGAGATTCACAGTGTCCAACATCATGTTACTGGAGACCTAGTAGGTAGCAAAGCTGGAGAATCTCTAGTTGATTATATCCTAAGATGGAGAATTCTCAGCCTAAAATCCGAGCCTCAGCTACAAGAGCAACATGCTGTAGAGATCCTCCTTAGGAATATACATGGCCCTATAGCCTTCCCCCTCAAAGGCTTTACTATTAAGACCTTTGAGAAACTTTTAAATAAAGCCTCTAGTTTACAAGAGGAAGCTCCTAGGATGTCAATCTTAAAAGACCAATCTGAGTCATCCAAGCCTAGGAGGCCTTTAGAAAAAAGAGCAGGTAGTGTTTCTGCAGTGGACAAAGGGAAAGCTCCTATGCAAGTACAGCCAGAGCGAGCTTCATCTTATGAACCACAGCAGCAATAGAAGTCATCATATGTTAGGAATTTTCCAACTAGCTCTTTCTCAGAAAGAATGAACCAGACTTATTCCTTTAAGAAAGAGGCGGTGAAGAAAATCTTTAAAAATTTGATAAAAAAGCCAGACTTTAAACTCCCTGATCCAAGAAAGCAAAGAGGTGGGAAAGGTAAATGATCCCTATTATTGCCCATATCATCAGATGTTGGGGCATACTATTGAGGATTGCTTTTCTTTTAAAGACTGGCTTGAAAGAAATTTTAAGAAGGGATTGGTAACTATCCCAAAGGAATACCTGGTGGACCCTGGACAAGGATCCATTAAGGTTATAATAGGTAACTCTTCTTCTAGTTCTTCATTTCAAAATGAATGGGATATAGTTTTATCCCATTCCACAAAGAAACATATGATGAAAAATTTAAAATTTGCCATGCAGGATCAGAATCAGACCCGGGAGGTGATCACCCAGGTTGATCCACTGGAGTCTAGAATACAAGTTCCACCTCACCAGCCCAAAGATCTTCAACTACTGTAAGATAATAAAGTGTGGTGAGGGAGGGACATCTATATCTAGTAATAGAATTTTGTATGATAAAGATGGAAAGGTAGTACCATATAAGCCTTTATCTTTATGTACTTATTTCGAAAGAATGAATAAAAAATCTCTCGATGACATTTCTTACATGCTATTTCTAATGAAAGTGAGAATGAAAATATTGAGAATTTAAATATCAAAAAGAAGAATCTCATGATGTTTCATATGACTGTGGTCAAAACTTACATGGAAGATTTACATGGTGATCCACTTATCATAGATATAGAAATATCGATGATCATTCATCAAAAAAGATAGTCAAAATGAGGAACATGTTGATTCAAACCTTGAGATATTGCGAAATAAACCTCCTGTAGTGGAAGAGTCTCCGCCACCTACCTCCTACTCCTCAAGAAAAGGAAAGCAAATCATGGATGAAAGCACAAGTTCGAGTTACTTAAAGAGATACCAAGAAATAAAGGTTCCCAAAGTGGATTATAATATATCTCATCTTAGGAAGCTCCCTGCTTGATTAAGCATTTATGACACTCTCATTCTTTCAAAAGAAATGAGTGAATCACTATTACAAGCATTAATTGATCCGATATGCGACTCAACTTGCCTACTTCAAAAAGAGATTTGTTACTTTAAGGAGATCCCGGGAGTTACTTTCTTCTCGATGAGGATCTACTTTGGGAACCGTGACCATAATCGTCCTCTCTATATTGCTATAAAAATTGAAAATATAAGATTGTCAAGAGTTCTAGTAGATCCTGGTGCATCTATTAACATCATGAACTCTAGAACATTAGCATTCTTAAAAATTGATAGCAAAAGACTTAGTTCTGTTAAGATGTTGTTAAAGGGCTTTAATAAAATAGCTGAAAAAGCTTTAGGCTCAATCACTCTATTATTAGAAATAGAAGGATTAAAAATTGAAGCTAAATTTCATATTATAAATTCAGAAACTTCCTTTAATGCTCTCTTAGGCAGACCTTGGATTCATGAATATAGAATGGTACCATCTTCACTCCACCAATGTATTAAATACACTAGGGATGGAGTGGAGTATGTTATAAAAGGAGATGTACAACCATTCACTATTCATGAGATTGAGCTTTATGAAGATGCTGTATTACATGCCTAAGAAACCTAGAGTTGATTCTATGAAATCCATCATTATTGAAGCACACAAAACAATAATAAACAAAGATGAAGAGAAAGAAAAGGCAGAAAAAGAAAAAGAAATAGAAAAAGAACCTCCAATAATTCATATTGATTTGGAATCCAGCTCGGATGAAGATTCCTATCATAGAAATGCTTCAAAAAGGTTTGAGATTTCCTTAGAATCAGATAATGAAGAAGAAATCAAAGCATTAAAGGAAGAGTCTGACTTATCCACATATGAAAAATAAAAAAAATATGTGGATACTTTAAGTTTGACTCCTCTAAATCAAAATAAAATATCTCAATTAGAGGTCAAAGTAGCCCCTAACTTATCAGGAGAAGTGGGAAGGTCAAGAAAATTTTTTACTGGTCCTTCAAGCTCGAAGGAGATGTAAAGCTTGAAGAACCATCTTTCAATGAAATAATAGAACTTCCTTTTGATTAGTACTCGACTTGTGTAAAGAATTCTGTGAAACATGGTTTTATTACAAATATTTGGCCTAAAGATAAAGCCCGATGCATGGAGAGCTTATGGAATCAAAAACATAAAAATTTTCATTCCAAAGCTAGGATTGGGTTTGGTAAATCATTTGATGATATAGAGCATTGCTTAATGATAAGCAATCAAATAAATCAACTCTTTGAAGTCTCTTATACTCTTCTAGGAGACTCATTCATAAAAACTATAGAAGAATCCAAAGATGATTCACTTCAGAGTGCACCACCTGAATATGAGGAAGAAATAAAATGTACTATAGATGAATTAAAGGAGATTAACCTAGGAACTCCTAAGAACCCAAAATTGACTTTTATTAGCTCTTTGTTGGGTCCAGAAGATTCGAAAGAGTTAATCACCTTACTCTTTGAGTATAAAGATTGCTTTGATTGGAGTTATGATGAAATGCTAGGTTTATCCTGTGATGTAGCCACAAACTAGAATTAAACCTCGATGCCATCCTAGTGAAGTGCTTCTAGGAGAATGCTTAGAAGTAGAACAATAATCATTGAAATAAAGAAACTAATTGAAACTTTATAATGAGAAGAACAATACCTAAGTAGCATAGTTCCAAAAAAGAAGAATGGTCAAATACGCTCTGCTGACTTTAGAGACTTAAATAAAGCTTGTCCCAAAGATGAATTCCCCTTGCCTATACCTGAACTCATGGTCGACATAGCTTCCTCGCATGAGATCTTTTCATTTATGGATGGATCATCTGGTTATAATCAAATTAAGATGTACCCAGAAGATGAAAAACATACGACGTTCAGGACTCCAATAGGGATTTTCTGTTACACGGTCATGCCATTTGGCCTAAAAAATGCTGGAGCTACTTATCAAAGAGCTATGACTAGAATATTCAATGACTTGATTCATAATCAAGTTGAATATTATATCGATGATTTAGTCATTAAAAGAAAACTAAAACAAGAACATTTTATGATTTACGGGTCATTTTTTCGGATTGCCACTATAACTTAAAGATGAATCCTCAAGTGTGCCTTTGGAGTGACTTCAGAGAAATTCTTAGGGTTTGTAGTGCATCATGGGATAGAAATTGACCCAAAAGATAAAAGCTATTATAGAAATGCCACCTAAAAGTCTTACGCTAAGATCATTCCGTGGAAGGCTTGCATACTTAAGGGTTCATATCAATTTATCCGAAGGTGCCAACCCTTGTAGCATTATTAAAAAAAGACTCCAAATTTATTTGGGATGAAAATGTTAGAGGCCTTTGAAAATCTAAAGCAATATTTAATGAATCCCTATTTCCCATTCTAGGAAAGCCATTAATCCTCTATATTGCGGCTATGGAAGAATCTCTTGGGGCTTTATTAGCCCAAACAAATGAAGAAGGAAAAGAAAATGCCCTCTATTATTTAAGTCAGGCTTATTCCTACAGAAAAGAATTATCCTCCTATTGAGAAACATTGTTTAGCCTTAGTTTTTGCCGCTCAGAAACTGAGGCATTATATGCTTTCTCATAAGGTCAACCTAATTTCAAGGGTGAATCCTTTGCAATATCTCATGACCCGTCCAACACTGTCTGGGCATCTAGCATGATGGTCAATGATTTTATTACAATTTGAAATCACCTATATTCCTCTTCGTGTGAAAGGACAAATAGTATTTTCTAAACACACCCTATGCTTGAAGGGTCCCTTTAAATGATGATCTCCCAGATGAACAAATCATAACATTAGAAGGTGAACCTATTTCCACCTGGAATTATATTTTGATGGCGCATCATCATCAAGAAGACATAAAGAGTCAAATTCTTCTACCCCAGGGAAGGCAGGAATTGGGTTAGTCTTTATAACCCTAAAGGGGAATGATGAGATATTCATATCATTTTGAGCCTTGTACAAACAATGAAGCTAAATATGAAGCTCTTATTACGGGTTTAGAGGATCCTTATGGAAATTAAAAATATAAAATTTGTGGGGATTCCCAACTAGTTATAAACCAAGTAAGAATCTATATTTTGAATCCAAAACTCTTCAATTATTATAAATATACAATGAAATTACTTGAAAAGATTCCATATGTATCATTGCATAGAATATCTCGCCAAGAGAATACAATCGCAGATGCTTTGGCTAAATTAGCTAAAGAAATCATATGCCTAGAAAAAGAATCAATTTCTATAGAAGTTCAAAATCAACAGGTATTGTCTCCTATAGATTTAGACTACATTAATAGGCAAGAAGAAATTCAAAGGATAGCCACTCTTACTGAAGGTCAAATAGAATGTGATTGGAGGCAACCATTTATTGACTATTTAAGTAAAGGGAGGCATCCTGAAAATAAATCTTTAGCAAATCAAATAAAGAAATGTGCTTTGTCTTATGCATTGATTAATGATGTTTTATATCAAAGGTCATTCGACCAAATGTGGCTTCGTTGTTTAGACAAATTGGAAGCCCATAAGGTTGTGATTGAGGTACACTGGATTGTGGAGCACAATCAACCCAAAAATGAAATTAAAATCAAAAGACTTGGCTATTATTGGCCATCGATGTTAAATGAGCATGGAGGTTGCGCCATTGTCATCAATTAAGTACATGGTGTGGTATTACATCAACCACCCAATGTATCCCTTGCCTCTTGGCCATTTGAGAGTTGGGGTACCACATCATAGGCCCATTGATCCTCCTTCTTCAAAAGGACACCATTTTATTTTAGCGCAACGGATTATTTTTCCAAATGGCTGCGGTACCACCGAAAGAGGTTAAAGCATATCATGAAATTCTTCAGAAAATGTCATATATCGATTCGTATTCCTGTCGCATCATATCATGACAATGGTCCGCCTTTTAGGTCCACGAAAATAAATCACTTTCTAAAACATAAATTGATTGGAGATACCACCATCTATTACCCTACAATGGATTGAGGCATTTAACAAAACATTAGTAAGAATTCTAAAAAGATACTTGATGAAAACAAACGATGGCATGAGAAGTTGGTTGAAGCCTTATGGGCCTATCGGATTACATAGGACACCAACTCAATCTACACCATATGCTTTAGTTTTTAAGCGGTTCTTCCATTAGAAGTGCACTACCTTCATTAAGAATAGCTGTTAATAATAATATTACGATAGAACAAAATCATAAGATTTGTTTGGAAGAACTAGATAATCTTGAAGGAAAATGATTACAAGCTCAACAAAACCTCGAACTATACCAATCACGTATGGTTCAGGCACATGATAGGTTGGTTTGGCCTAGAACTTTCCAAGTCAGAGATTTGGTCTTAGTTCTTAGACGACCAATCCTAGCTCATCAAGAATAAGAAATTCAGCCAACATGGGAAGGACCATTTGTAGTGGAAAAAGCTTATGAAGGAGGTTCTTACCAACTTATTACTTGTGATTGAACGCCCAATACCACCTATTAATGGACGTTACCTAAAGAAATATTATGTGTAACTTGTAACTTGTTGCAAAAAAGATCAATAAAATAAAAGTTTATTTCTCTCTGCTTTTGCTTCAACTTGTCTCATTTAGCGTTTGAAAACTCAAAATGTGCTTAGAAGAGCAAACCTTCCATAACCTCTTCATCAAGTTAGACTAATCAGAATTAAGTCCATGAGACTCTTGCTTATTAGTCATAACACTGAGGATTAGAATAAGTCACTTTGACCCCTTTCCTCATCCATACCATTGTAGGTTTGGAGCAAGCCCTTCGTGGCATCATTCTACCTTCATGTACATGATTGCAAGCCATCACCTTTCATGCTACCGTAAGTTAGATTATTAATACTTTCTAATAGCTAAAGATATAAGTCCCTGGCCTTTCTAATAATGTGAGTAAGTCCCCTTTATCCATGTGTACATGATTGGAAAGCCATCAAGGCCCCTTTCATGCTACAGGTTAGATTGATTAAGTCTTTATGACTTCTAATGAAAAGATATAAGTCCCTTCTTCTTTCTAATCATCGAGTAAGTCCAGACCTTCTTCTAATCGTAAGTCCCCTTGACATTTTGTGTACATGGGAACAAGCCATCAAGGCCCCTTTCATGCTACATAGTGAGTTAGAATAGATTAAGTCTTTATGACCCCTTTCTAATAGCCATAAAGTTATAAGTCCCCAGTCGACCTTCTTTCTAATCACCGTGAGTAAGTCCCCAGATCCTACCTTCATGTGTACATGATTGGAACAAGCCATCAAGGCCCCTTTCATGCTACATGTGTGAGTTAGATTGGATTAAGTCTTTATGACCCCTTCTCTAATAGAAAGATATAAGTCCCAAGTCTTCCTCTTTCTAATCATCGAGTAAGTCCCTAGATGGCATCCTGTACATGATTGGCCATCAAGGCCCCTTTCATGCTACATGAAGTTAGATTGGATTAAGTCTTTATGACCCTTTCTAATAGCGAAAGATATAAGTCCCCGACCTTCTTTCTAATCATCGAGTAAGTCCCTTATCCTACCTTTGTGTACATGATTGGAACAAGCCAGGCCCCTTTCATGCTACATGTGAGTTAGATTGGATTAAGTCTTTATGACCCTTTCTAATAGCTAGAAAGATATAAGTCCCAGTCGGCCTTCTTTCTAATCATCAGGAGTAAGTCACCGCACATCCTACCTTAGTGTACATGATTGGAACAAGCCATCAAGGCCCCTTTCATGCTACACAAAGAAGTTAGATTGGATTAAATCTTTACAACCCTTTCTAATAGAAAGATATAAGTCACTTCTTTCTAATCATCGAGTAAGTCCCAATCGGGCATCCTACCTGGTAGTACATGATTGGAACAAGCCATCAAGGCCCCTTTCATGCTAATAGTGAGTTAGATTGGATTAAGTCTTTATGACCCCTTTCTAATCCGAAAAGATATAAGTCCCCGCCTTCTTTCTAATCATCGAGTAAGTCCCTATCCTACCTAGTGTACATGATTGGAATAAGCCATCAAGGCCCCTTTCATGCTACAGGAGAGTTAGATTGGATTAAGTCTTTATGACCCTTTCTAATAGCCTAAAGATATAAGTCCCCAGTCAGCCTTCTTTCTAATCATCAGGAGTAAGTCCCCAGTCGGCATCCTACCTTAGTGTACATGATTGGAATATGCCATCAAGGCCCCTTTCATGTTACACGGGCGAGTTAGATTGGATTAAGTCTTTATGACCCCTTTCTAATAGCCAGAAAGATATAAGTCCCTTAGTCGGCATTCTTTCTAATCATATAGGAATAAGTCCCTAGTTGGCATCCTATTCAAACTTCTAAAGAATGAAATCATACCATTAAAGGCCCCATTTCTTTGAACTATCTAAATAGGATCAAGTCCATGTGACCTCTTAGTCAAAGTATGGAGTAGGATCAAGCATTTCAAGCCTCTTCTCCCCAAAGATAGCTTTTGGTTTGGATCAAGTCTTTAAAGGCCCCTCTCCTCTCTTTTAGCTAACTAGGATGGATCACCCTTTAACCCCATCTTATTAGCTAATCACATGAATCACCACTACTCAAGAAAAGTAAGTCCCCTAAAGGCATTTTCCTTGAGCATAATGCATGCTTAGACCAATCTTTGGGTCTACTCTAATATTCTTCTTCATCCTAGAACTTAATGAAAGTTAAGTTTCTAAGAATGAATCACACTCCAAAACAAAGATAGGTATACATATACCTATCTTTCACAATCAAAATCAAAATAAATCCAAATCAAAAACTAAAATCATGAATTGGAACCCCAAGCTTATACTTGTATGTTGATCAATTGTCAATATGTATTCTAGTTAATCCACTACACATATTGGGGTCCATTTGTTGACCTCATTTTGGATGAGGTTAATTTAGCATGCTTAGGACACTATGCCTAGTGACCTAGAGATTTCACCTTGGGCTAATCTAACCCATTCATAGATCAACTCAAGCATCCAAATTCAAAATCAACTAATCAACTTAATAATCAATAATCATCAATCCAAAATGATTAAAAGTCAAACCTAAAGTCAACCCTAGTTAACCTAGAATTGACTTAAGTGGGCCCACTTGGTCAAAAAAGTCAACCCACTAAAATTTGACTAAATAAAATCACCAAAAAATATTTATAAAAAATTAAATAAATAGTTTTAATCATAATAACAAATAAATTTGAGTTCTTTAAGGCTTAGATTAAGTAAATTAAATTCCTTAAAATAAAATATAACTTAAATAAGCCACATTGAACTCAAATTGAAGAAAAATCAAAATAACATCAAACTAAATCATATGGGAATGATAATAGGCATAACCTAACTCCCTATTGGGTGTGTTAGGTCAAATGGGTCATTTGATCCATAAGAAAACAAGCTTGACTCAACTTAACCTAATTTGGGTTAAGTGAGTTAAACAAAACATAAAAGCATGAAAATTCAAAACCATCTTAACCAATGAATGTGCATAAGAGATTAATCATCTTAAACACCATTAATAAGTTAATTAATCTCTTTAATTAATAAATCAAATAACAAAATAACAAAAAAATAATTAAAAAAGGATAAAGAGAGGAAAAATTCCTTTGTCCTCATCCCACATCACCTACCAAGACAAAAAAAGCCATCTCTTCGAGGTGGTCGGTTTCAACTAGTAATCAAGCATAAAAAAAGGCCAATCATGGAGAGAAGATAAGAAAAAAAGAGAAAAAATAAAAAGAAAGAGCATGCCAAGGAAATAACATATACACATTCCCTCAAGGAAAAAAAAAGCTCACACACCATCCCACACAAACTAAAGCCAAACAAAATTCCTCCTCCCTCAAAGTGTTCTCAATCATGGAACCATCAAAACCAAATTTGAATCCAAAGCTTGGGCTAGTGATCAAACCACAAGGAATTCTCCCAATTCCTTTGAAGCAAAGCTTTCTCTTGAAGAATCAAGCTATTTCAATTGATTCCAGCCTTGAGATCCCTTAAATCAAGGTATGCCATTAATGACCCCACCTTTTTCTTCAAAGCTTTCGGCCTTGGTCTTTTTCCTACAAGGCTTATTCTCCAGTGAGATCAAGCAGTATGGATTGAAAGAGGATCTTTCAACGATCATGTAGTACTTTGAATCATCCAATTTGGTTAATTATATCAAAATAAATTAACCAAATACTATGGACGGTCCATAGTTCTCAGTTTGAGGGAGAGGAAATCGCCCATTTCTTTTAAAAAGAAATGACCGCATCTAGTTAATTCTCGATTAAATCCTTTAGGAATCGCAATGATAGGGTCTTAATTTTGACATACTACCATGCCATACTGCTTCACTATGCTACCGTAATCATATAACTATATACTATATACTACATATGTAGTGTATAACTATACTATACTATACTATATATAGTGTAGTATATAGTATAATATAGTGTATAGTGAAGTATATATAATATAACGATTCAGTACAGTATAAATGTCGTATAGCAAACTACATTTATACAATTTTAAAATTTGTATATACCTAAGATAATATCTATTGACCGGTGGATCGCATCCGGAATTGTCCATGGATCAACCCGCTGCGGTTCGACGGCCTCGGATTGTCCCGCGGGATCAACCCGCGTGCAACACGCTCTTGATCCCACAAAATCGCAGGATCATCAGGTACCGTCCGATCTTTGATCGGACTGTACAGAGTTAATTCCACTCATTTTAATTAAAACACATGGGACCCGTCACTTAAAAATCGTTAAAAACCGTTAAGCAACAGTTTGATTAATAAAAAAAATTTCAGAAAAAATAAAAAAAATCATATAAAATCAAATAAAAATCAGAAAAATACAAATAAAAGCTCCATGGATTCGTCTTGATGAGAGAAATCCATTGAAAGTAAAATCCTTAACTTTAATTGGGTGATGTTTCCTTAATTTAGGTTTAATAAAATATTTTAATTACTCTTAAATTAATAATCCAATTAATTTTAAACTTTGGGAAATGAAATTAAGCTTAAAACACACCTTAGGTAAAATTTTGGGAATTTAATTCTCAATTCAAATGGAATTGAAATTTCATGTGAATTAACCCTTAAATTAAATTAATTACCCTTTAATAAAATAATCATAAAATTTTAATTTAATAATCTTAAATCAACATAATGAACATCAGAATAATAATTAAACCTAATTAAACCAATATGAACCTAATGAACTTAATTAACTCAATTAGATAATTAAAAGAATTAAATAATTCAAATAATAAAATTAATTAAATCATAATAAATCAACAGTTAACCAAAAATTATGAATAAACCCTCATTGGAAAGGTATTATGAAGAATAAGTGAAAAATAAAATCGCTTAATGAATCTTAATAAATTAAGCTTAATTTAGATTTTAATAAAATAATTAAAACCTTAATTACACCATAATTACATCTCTAAAGCTGAAACTTTAGGAATATAAAATTGGCATGTAACCCCACTTTTAATAATTATAGCAAACCCAATTGGTCTATAAATTTGGAATTCTTGATTTTCCAAATCTCGGGTCAATATGAACTAAATAATAATTAGGTAGTCATTAATTCATTAAATTGATAAATAAATTGAACTAAACTGAAATAAACATCATACTTAGGTAATTCATCAAAACTTCCCAAGTCAAAGAATCTAATCAAATAACAAAGTTTTAAGAAAATTAATGCTAATGAAATTCAAATATATAATTGAACAACTTAAGTTAAACTTAATAAGATCACTTATCTTTAATGAATATAAATAATAAAATTAAAACCTAGATTAATTAAATCGATCAAGTAATTAACAAGTATTTTATGTTAAGAATAATCAATGAACAATCCTAAGATATTAATTCATATTAAATGACTTAAAATTTAAGCTTATTTAATATCTTAAGTTAAATTGAATGAAATCAAACTTAAATCAAACTTGTTAAATTAACATATGCCAAATCAAATGAAATCCATATAATTAATTCAAAATAAAAATAAATCAAATAAATTAAATCAAACAAAGCAATTGAAATAAAAATGAAATAACAAAATCAAACCCAAACATAAATAAAATCAAAAGGATTAATTAAAATACTTAAGGATTTTAGTTAGACTTTTGGAAACTCATTAGGATTTAGGATGAATAAAGTGAGTTTCACCTAAAAAATGAAATTCATTCTATTTCACATTCTTGAAAACCTATACAACTTTAACCAAAATAAAATGAACATAAAAATATGAATTAAATCATTAAATCATTTGAATTGAAACCAACCAATGGTAAAATTAAAATAATTCAAATTTCAAACTTCAAAAACTTAAACCTAGAAAGTCTTACCACACAAACCCAACTACTACACACACTAGATTATTTAGGTCATGGACTTAGATCTAGATTAGATCATTCTGATTTTCTTATAATCTCGTGATATTTTGTGATGTGCTTCACATGTCTGGTGGTGTATTGCTTTTGACCGGATGCCTAGCTTGTTTGTTCATTAGACCGATGTTAGGCATTCTTTCTAGATTTAACATTATTTTCTGGGATTGTGTTAAAGGGATTGTAATAAATAAATTATAAAATTGTCGTTTGTTTGCAGGTGCTAAAAATCTCTTAACATAGTCCATAGGATAGGTGGGCTTGGCAAACAACTAATGCTAAGCCCATATATTGTAAAATATAAACCGCTTTGGTGTGTGTGTATTTCTAACATCTATTTTGGGCTTAAATTTTCTTTAAATTTTAAATGTAAATTTGAGCTTAGAATTAGGTTAGGATCTATGGGGTCTAGGAAGGATGACCCAACCAGGAGATGGTGTAGTGGTCCCTGTGGAGCCCGATGGATGTCCCTGAAGAAGGAGACTTTCTGGAAAGAAGACCCATAGATCTAAACTTGTAGTTCTAGGTCGGGTTGTATAAGCGAACTCTGCCCATTTTCTTTCTTCGGGTGTATAGCATCTACCGCATTGGCCTTTTCTTATATAATTTAATTTGGCTTGATTTATTTTGGGTGCAATAGAAACATCATGCTTTTCTTAGGTTTCTTTCTGCTATGTTTGTGGTGATGTATGAACGGCTCATAGGATAAACTAAATTTTCTACCCAACTAAATCAACTGAAACATAAAAATAAATATAACTTATAATCTTTATATAAAGGCCTAGGTATTAAAACAAGATAACATATGTTGCAACTCCTTAGTTGAATGTCATGCATAATCATATTATTTCACTCTTGATTAATGAAAGAATTCCATCTTTACCTAGGCTTGACCTTTGAGAGCCTATGATGGAAGTATACCTTCTTCTATTTTGATTTGGCCCATGATCTTTTTCTAATTGCATGCATTAGGCATAAATTGTATCCTTATGGCCTAAATGAATCGTGAGTCAAAAATTATTAAAATCTGAAAAATATGCATTAGTTATATGCATCTTCATACCCTACATGATCTTAGGGATTAGGGAGTAAGTCTAGGTTCATAGATTTCTTTCCTAAAATTGCAACAACCTAGCCATCTTGCATTCATATGACTTAGCCTCATGGTTTTAAAATGCGGTTAGGTGGTGTTAGCTGGCAGCCTTCTCCAGGCAGGTTGTAAGTCCAAAAGAGTCAGTGATAGGTTAGTTCCTTCAAGTGAAGAGAATGACCAATGATTCCAAATAATAGAACTAGGTCGAGCATCTGACATGTGTCAGAAGCACCTGTAGATTAGGTTATGAAGCATCCTTTTAGGAATAAGTATTCAACCCTACGCATTTCTATAGCCTTGTGCTGCTAGAATCTAAGTCATAGATTTCTAAGAAAATGAAAACTTGAAATTTAAAATTAAATCCCAAATTTAAGCCTAATCATAGGATAGATGAAATATCTACGGGCATCCCGATCAATAGAATTTCCACTCTTTTCCATTTGACTCTTAAAATAACTCTCTCCAATTTGGACCTCTCCCAATTGAATTTTCAAAATCAATTCTTTGAAAGCTACCTTAGTAGTCTTTAGGAATAACCAATTATTTCTTTAATCGAGTATTCTTAGAAAGAGACCCTTCCTAAGATGTAATTAACTATAGGCTTGCCTTTGTAGGGAACCGTGATCGGATAAAATTGACCTGTTCTACTTTTCTATGTAGTGGGAAAATACTTTGGTACAAAAAGACCCATTAGCCTTAGAGTCTTTTATTGAAATGATTGAATCCATTATAGGAAAGCATGTTTATCTTTCGAGATAATATGAGTATTCCTTAATGTTGTATTTGGTCATTTAAATAAAATATTCTTAAACTCTATGTGGTGTCATTTCTTTTTTCTATTTAGAGAGAAAAAGAAAACCAACAGGTACGTCATTGAGGAAAGGTGTACTATCTTGAGAGCTATAAGTCACCACCCCACAATGGACCTAATCACCTCAGTAAGGACTCCTAAGGACTATGAGTCTTTGGAATGTACCAGAGATTCTTTCCCTACTTTACATGGAAAAGTAAAGTAGAATTTATTTTAAACCGGGTTCGTTAAGTTCCCTATAGGGGCAAGCCCCCATAGTTAATTACATAATAAGGAACATGATTCCTTAAGAATACTCTTGATTAAGGTAAATGATTATTGTCTCCAAAGATTTTGAGAAGGTAGGACTATCAATCGATTCATTTATTTTAGAAAGTCAAGTGGGATCGATCAAGAGGAGGGATTTCTTATCAAAGCCAAAATGAAAACAAGTAGGGGATGCTTAAGATACTAGAAAGCTTAGTAAGCATCCCAAATTGCCTTATGGTTGGGATTTATATTTTTGAAATTGAGTTAATTTATTTGAGTTGAAATTTTATTAGAATGTTAGGGCTTATAATTCCATGATATAAGGTCATGAAAATGCCTAAGAGATGATGATTTATGCTTATAGCCCGTAAAGGGAAGTAGTAACCTCTAAACCTAAATCTAGGGAGCTTTGGTGAGGGCCAAAAACATGACCTAAATCTAAGGTGAAAATGGGTATTTGGTTTACCTCTGTCAGAGAGGATAAACCACCCGACTGTTGGACTTACAATCGCTTGAGGGTAGTCGCCAACTAACTCATCCTACGGTTTTAAAATATTTAGGCAAGTCAAATGCTTTTGTAAGATAGCTAAGCTGTTATTTATTTAGAAAGAGATGAAGTCCTTAAACACACTCCCTAAGAGACTAGATCATGTAGGGCATGCTTTAATGACTTAAATTTAATGCATATTTTATTACATTTTATTTTCATTTTGGATAATCAATTTGACACAGGCTTTGAGATTTATATGCCTAATGCATGAGAAATTAGATTATGGGCCAAAATTAACAAGATAATGAGATGTGCCTCCACGATGGCTCTCACAGGTCAAGCCAAGTTCTCTGACAAAAGTGGAAGCCCTCCATTAAGAGTGAAACAATATGCTTTTATGCATGATATTAGAAAAGTAAGATAACATCCAGCTAAGGGGTTGCTAATTATTTTATCTTATTTTATAACCTAAGCTTTAGGTGAGGTTGTGAGTTATTTATTTTTTATTTGAGTTGTTTAATTATATAGAAAATTTATTTTCCTAAGAGCCTAATCATCATCCAGGCCATACATCAAAATAAGGAAGAAATTAAGAAATATGACATCTTAATGCGCAAGTTAAACAAACATCAATCAATTTATAAAACTAGCGCAAAAGAATAAAAGATCATTTAACTCCTAAACCCGAAAACAAATTGGGTAAAATAAGCTTTACCCTTATAAAACCGGATTATAAATGAATTAATTATAATTAATCAAGGAATTCATGTTATGTGGGTCTTCATTCTTCATTTCTTCTTTCTTCTTTCTTATTTCTTTTTTCATTATGCTTAGGGGAATAAGCACCTGCACAGCAAAAATAGTTTTATTTTTATTACAGTGCCCTTTAAGCATAATCTCCTACAGAAAATAATGGTTAGACTAAGATCACCCTACCATTCAGTCTATGCATATGCACCCTAACATCCAGACTAAAAAAATATCATAAAATAAAAGCAAACATCAAACCATGCACCGCCCTAGCCTAAAGCTAGAAATGATGACTTAGCCTAATGTGTGTGCTATTTAAGGTTTGTGTGGTATACTTAGCTAGGCTTTAAGGTTGAAGTTTTCTAAGTATAAAAAATGTTCAACTTGGAGGGTTTGTTTCATGTAAGTGATTTAGTTGCTTTGGTTGATTTTTATTTTGTATTTTGATTTGGTTTAAGTGAATCCTACAATTAATTACTAAGTTGTAAAGAGAGGAAAAAAGAAGAGAACTTCTCTTTCTTCCCTACCTTAAGTAATTTCTGAGGTAAATTCATATTTGATTTTTGTTTAGTGAATTGTTATTATGTGTTTTAATTAATCCTAAGTTTAGATTTTCCATAAACCAACCTATTCAATAAGAAAGATATTTTAAGATTAAGTAAAGTAAAATACTATCACAAAATACACATCACTTCATTTCTTTCCCAACATGTGTAACATGCATATGGATGAATCCTAAGCATATCTATACATGCAAATGAAAATGTTTAGTATACTTTAATGATGAATGCTAAGAGATTTTTTTTTTTGATAAATTTGAATGTTTTTATGATGCATGATTTTGTTAAGTAGAAAAAGAGGGATTCTTTTATCCATTTTTTATATGCACACATATATGTATGAAAGGCTTAAGTGAGTACGATGCCATTGTCAACACTAGTGGTATAAGGTACAAGACCTACTTAGGGCTACTTAAAGCCTCACAATCATGGGGTTGTCTAGACTAATATACCACTTTTCTTAAATACATATACATGTACAAAAGAAATGAGTGAAAAAAGAAAGATGCAAAAGTTTGTTTTTGTTTGTTTGATTTGTTTATGCAATTTATATGTGTAAGTGTAGATGTACTTCTTAAGTAATAACATAGGAATGAATAGGAATGGATTTAAGCAAGTGTTGTTTTCTTTCTAAATGAACTATACACTTTGCCAAATTGTATTCAAAACTATACTAAAAGAGAAGAGAAATAAAGCTATGCACATCTTTATATTTTACTCACATGCAAGCTAATTAATAATTATAAGTAGCATACCTTTTAGTTTTGATGTTTGATTCATAAGCTTTGAAAGTAATTTTGGATTTAATAGTGATAATAGCCATTCATATTCTTACTTTAGCCAAAATATGTAATTTAACATAAAGGAAATAATTCATTTTTAATTTGATTTTCAAAAAGCATTAATGCATGATTTTCATATGGCATACACATTTAGCAAGCTAGGAAAGAAATAAAGTTATGAAAGCTTGTAAATTCATTTACCCTAATTAATTGCTAAAGATAATCCTATGAAATAGAGTTATTTAAAGCAAATCAACTTTAGTTTAAAGAGATTTTTTAGTTTTGATTGAGTTTAATTTGAATTTGAAAAATGTGAAGAGGTTTATTGGTCCTAACCCATTTCCCACATGTGTAAGTTATTTTAGTTTAATTTTAGAACCATTAGATGATTTTTATATTTTGGTTTAGATTAAGTTATGAATTAAGTCATTAATTACCCCTCACCTATACCATTTTAACACATTTAATCAAATAATTATGAGCCAATGTATGATATAAAACCACACAAGAAATTTAATCACCAATGCATCTAAGAAAGAAAGGGGCCTAATGCAATTGGCTCACAATTAGTGATTAATTAAGTTAAAGGGTTTAATTTAAGTACTTTCATAACCCTTCACACACATGTGGGTTGGATTTTGATTTCCATCAGTTACTTAGGTTATTGAACACCTAAGCACACACCCAAGATGAATTGGTTAAGTTCTGGATTGATTTAAAATTTTTATCAAATTAATTAAGTAGATGATTAATGGATTAGCCCTTAATTATGTTTGGATTAAGGAAGGAAAGGGTTAGGGAATGGCTTAGGGAAAATTTCCCAAATCTATTCCATAAACCTCTTCTTCACTTAACCAATGCTTAGTTGACTTAATAAAAGGATTAGGCCACTGTCACATGCATAATTAAGCTTAATTACATTAAGAGGGTGATTAAAGATTCATTAAATGATTTCCCTAATTAACTAATCAATAAATCTCAAGAAAATTAAGGGAGGTAGAGGTCATCCCACTAAATACACTAGAGAAATGTGAAATGAATTATTGAAATAATTAGAGAGTAATTAGGGTTATTAAGTTTTCATTAAAACTCTAATTGAGGAAAAT
The DNA here is from genome assembly GCA_021442155.1 of Cymbidium sinense. Taxonomy (NCBI): domain Eukaryota; kingdom Viridiplantae; phylum Streptophyta; class Magnoliopsida; order Asparagales; family Orchidaceae; genus Cymbidium; species Cymbidium sinense. The sequence goes on along the minus strand of CM038233.1, from coordinate 5,776,445 downwards.
CCATTATTTGAAATCTATTTAAAATAATTTTATTATTCTCCTAAGAAATATCTTTACAGTGCATTTTACTTTGTATTTTTATGATTTTTCTAGAATTAGTTATGTTATTTTGAAGTTTCTATGATTATTAAGTAATTAAACACTTAATTATATGACTAATCCTGTCGGCACCACGTGGAGGCTGACGTGGCGCGCGCTTTCCATGTGGTGTGATGGAAGAAGTCACTTGAGTTATCACATCGTAGTGACGTGTCAATGGCGGCGCTACGCACTTTCTCCTTATTCGTCCGATCAAGGGTTGGATGGCTGAGATCAATCCCATGGTATTAATAGGATAAATCAGAGGATCGTACGTGCCTTGATCATGGCTATCCATCCAAAACGTGTGGATGGATGACCTATGATCTGTCCCTAAGCTCGCATATAGGAGATGGCCACCGTCCATCTTCCATGGCATGATTCGAGCTCGATTGAGCTCAAACTCAGCCCACACTATCATCATGTAGGGGAGGAGACATCCAATAGATAGTTTTACTTGAGATAAACATTCCTTTCACAAAAACTACACACTCTTTAGTTTAAGCTCAGGTTGAAGGCATACCTCACCGGAGGCTATCACCGGTGCTCAAATATATTGAGGTAGCTTCATCTAGTGGAGACGAAGCTCTATTGAAGATTTGAGGTGTTGAGGTTGAGTAGATCTCTCTATGGACCAAGGTGCCTTTGAAGTGATTGTGGTCTCCTCTTCTGTGGCTTGAGGACTTGAATGAAGGCTTTGGTGAGCTCGATGGGGTTCCCTCAAGGTGCTTGCAAAGTGGGTGGATTGAATTTGAGTATTGGATCAATTGGAAAATCTTGCTACCTCCCTTTTTTAGTTTTGAAAGAAAGCAGAATGGGGAAATCCAATTGCTTGGGGAGCTTGGGAGACTTGCAATTTCTTCCTCTGGCTTTCTCTTACTCAATCGAATGCCAGAGAATGCAATTCAAGTGAAATTAAGGGGAGTATATCTCCTCCTTGAAGGATCGGATGGCCGCAAGCTCTTTTGCCATTATGATTCAATTCATCCTATTCAATGGGTTTGTCAGGCCATTTAGAGTGTCATGGAATTCGGTATTGGGTGTGGAGTGGAGTAGTGAAGCTCCCATGTGCTTGAAATGAGTGGAGGAAGGATTCCCATGTGCCCATGTCAAGTGAGGTGGTCGGTGTTGACCTTGGGTTGGGTTTGGCTGACCCAATCCCAATGGGTCATGTGCACTGGTCCACTAAGAGGATGCCAAGTGTCCATGAAAAGGAATTGACCAATTTTCAAGTGGTTTTGATTTTAGGTTACCCTATGGCCTAGGTAAAATGGTCATTTGGCTTGGATTTCAATTTGAATATGTTTGGTATGATTGAAAAATGGGTTGGGCCAAGTTTCAATGAATTTGGAGTTAGTTTGATATGATTTGGCTCATATTGACCCATTTAGGTCAAAATGGGTCAACTTAGGTCAAGTTGACCAATTGGTCAAATTGGGTCAAACCAAGGGTTGGGTCAAGTTCATATGACCATTTTAAATGTTTTGGCATCATTGGTTTGGTTCAATTTGATTTATATTTAGATTAGGTTCATTTGATTTCGTTTAGGTCAAATGGGTCAAGTTGATCAATTTGACCCATTTGACCTATTTGGGTTAGGTCATGGGTTGGTTTATGTTTGGTTGATCATTTGAAATGGATTGATATCTTTGTTTTCAATCAATTTGGTTTGGATTTGGATATGACTCAATTTGACCTTTTAGGTAAAGTTGGGTCTAATTGGCCAATTGGGGATTTAGTCAACTTCAACAAGTGATTTGGAATGAACTTGACCCATTAGTTTGAATCAATTTATCTTAGATTAAGTTTTGACACATTTTGACTTTTTAGGTCAAGTTGGGTCAACTTGGGTCAAGTGGCCAATTGGGCTAGGTTAGGCTCAAATGATGTCTTGGTCAAGTTCAAACATTGATCATGAATGAGTTTTGATCAATGGTTTCAATCAATTTGTTCTATGGTGGATTTTGGCTAGTTTAGATTTCATTTTAGCTAAGTGTTGACTTGGTCAACCCTTAGGTTTGACCTAATTTGAGTGATTGATAATCTCATGATGATTTTGCTCAGAATATGAGGCTTATTGGGCTTAGTTCAATCCAATTTGGGTAGGATTAGAATTTGGCTCAAAAGGGGTACTTTAGGTCACTTTGGGTTAAGTGAGCTTAAGTAGGTCAAATGGCTTGGTCAAAGCTTGATTTGAGTTTGATTGAACTCATATATGGACTTATGATTGAAATATAAATCCATTTGCAAGTGATTTGAAGTCAAATGGGTTTTGATTCATTTGATAATTTCAAGTTCAAAAGGGTGAGCATGAGTTTGACTTGAGTTTGATTTTTGAATTTAGTTTTTGTTTGGTGATTGAAGTTTATGTTTATATTTGGATTCATGATTGAATCATGAAGAAAAATCAAGGTTTTGGCTGGATTTGAATTTGATTTGGCTAAGTTCAAGATTTTGACATGAAGGCTTAGGTTGGATTTTTGGTTGAATTTGGATTTGGTTTTTTTGAATTTAGTTTTGATATTTGAATTTATATTTTATTTATATTTTTGAATATAAATGAGAATATAAATGGTTATGAGAAAATTCCTTGAATTTGAATTGATTTAGATTTGATTTGAGCTAAGTCCATGAGAGGGAATCAAAGGACTTATGAAATATTTTGGAGTTTGGAATCCAATCATGGGCTTCAATCATAGGTTTCAATTATTTGGGATTGATTCATGATTTGAAAAAAATCCATTGAATTGGTTCAAGGTTTGAGTTAGAGTTGGAGTTGATATGAGTTTGGAGAAAATCAATCAAGTTGGAATTGATTAGAGTTTGACTTGAAGGGAGGAAGGGATGAAGTGAGAAATTTAGTTCAAACTATATGGTAGGCAAATTTTACTATCACCCCTAAGGCATGACCTATTCCTATGGATAACTCTTCTAAGTCTGTAGGGCTAGGTTAAGTATTTACCTAATCACTAGAAGTGTCTTAAGACTAAAGAACTCTTAAAAGTCTAAGAGAAGTCCTATGTCTAAGATGGAGGGGTTGAGAGCTCATCCAAAATGAGGTCAACAAGGCGCCCAATAGGTGTGGTGTGGTGACAAGAACACACATATTGTGTTGGCTGAAATGATCAACAACACCGAATGATCACAAGAACTAATAGAGATGATCTACTCCTAACCCAAGGTGTAGAAGGAATCCAGAGCTTAGTACAATGTGACTCTACTCATATCATAAACATAAGAGAGGGAAGGCGGAATCCACTAGGGATTTAGTATGTGAACCTTCCACTAGGGAAACAGGTTCAAATCATCCATAAGGGGATGAGAGGTTTGATTTGAGTCTCACTGGAGAGAAATTGATTTGATTTGTTTAATTTGTTTTTATTATTTTGATTTGATTGACTTTACTTGGAGAGATTGATTGGATTTGTTTCAGGTTCTTAGATTTTGGATTTGGGATGAAACTATTGGTTTGCAATAGATCACACTGAGTAGGAGCCATGGAGGTCCAAACCTAACTTAGATTTACCAATTTAAAGGGGTAGTCTACCAAACACATAGTAGGACTAACAAACCAAAGGGATGCCTTTCAATGTGCAATGGTCAAGTTAGGAAGAAAGTGCGGGGACTCACATCTTCCAAAATAAGGGACCACTTATTGGGGTGATCCATTGGCAATGCAACAGATTAAACCCTACCTAGAGCTGACTATTGAGTGAATGCCTCTAGGGGACCTAAATCAGCTCAAAGACAGTGAAGATTAATTTCATTTGTTTGTTTATTTTTGAATGGATCCCATCAATTTGCGATGGACTACACTGAGTAGGGGTCATGGAGACCTAGACCTAACTCATAGTTATCATTCCAAAGGGAGTAGTCTACTAACCATATGGTAAGATTATCCAACCAAATGGATTATCTTTCGATTTGCAATGGTGAAGTTAGTAAGAAAGCGTGGGGACTCACATCTTCCAAAATAAGGAATCACTGGGGTGATCGGTTGGCAAGGCAATAGATCGAATCTGACTTAGGATTGATTATTGAGTGAATGCCGCTGGGGGACTTAAATCAGTTAAAAGATAGTCAAAGATTAATTTCACTTTTTAGTTAATTTTTGAATGGATCCCATTGATTTACGATGGACAACACTGAGTAGGGGCCATGGAGGCCTAGACCTAACTCAGACTTACCAATCCAAAGAGAGTAGTCTACCAACCATAAGGTAGGACTATCCAACCAAAGGGATTACCTTTCGATTTGTAATGGTCAAGTTGGGAAGAAAGCACGGGGACTCACATCTTCCAAAATAAGGAACCACTAGGGTGATCGATTGGCAAAGCAACAGATTGAACCCTACCTAGGGCTGACTATTGAGCGAATGCCGTTGGGGACTTAAATTAGCTCAAAGATAGTCAAAGATTAATTTCATTTTTTAGTTTATTTTGATGGATTCTATTGGTTTATGATGAATTACACTAAGAAGAAACTTATATTAGCCTAGACCTATCTCAGATTTACGAAACCAAATGGAATAGCTTCCCAACTGATGGGAGAACTATCCAACCAAAGGAGTGCCTTTCAGTTTGCAATGATCAATTCAAGGGAAGAAAGCTTAGGGACTCACATCTTCCACAAAGACCAGGGGGTGATTGGTTGATTTGGGCAACATCGATTGACCTAGTGCCCGTTAGTTTGTGAGTTATGCTAGAAAGAATGCATCATGTCTTACATCTTCTAAAGGATGGTGGGGTAACATGCTTTGTGGAAAAATAGATTGAACCTGACCTAAGGATGACTACAGAGTGAGTACCGACTTGGGGATTTATCTTAACTCAAGTATTTAGGTAATTCTTATAGGGAGTTCTACTGACACTGTCCTAAAGATAGGATGCCTGCTTTGGAAAGGGGCTCTTTCGGGGCTTGAATTTATAATATACAAGCAAATTAATTTGTTTGTTTATTTATTTAGTTTGTTTATCGTGGACCCTGTTAGTTTGAAAGGGATCAAACTGAGAAGGAGTTTATATTAGCCTAGACTTATCTCATATTTACTAAACCAAGGGAGAATCTGTGCATCCCCTGAATAAATTCTCTAACCATAGGGGTGGCTACTATGAAAGGGGAACTGTCTAATCCAAGAGTAACCCGGGTAGTGTCTAAATGGGGTCGCAAAGGATGTGATCCAAATATAATGTCTATAGGGAGAGGGGTCGCTAAGGGCTTAATCCAAAATATTGGAGAAGATGACATGGTTAGTCATATATCAAATAGGTGTTCGGTGGCCAACTCAAAGAGAACGCGCGGGGACTCACATTTGCCAAGAGTGGTGTACCCATCGGGAGAGTTGCTGTCAGCGTAGCAAACATCAAACAACTTAAGGAGCCCATCGATTTGCAATAATAAGCCTAGGAAGAAAGCTCAGGGACTCACATCCTCTTATAACAAAAATAATTACTAGGATAGTCTGTCTTCGGCTCGATAGGTGCCATCCGACCTAGGGCAACTACTGAGCATTGAGCAAATGCCACTGGAGGACTTATATCGACACAAATGTAGTCAAGAGGAAAGGAACCTCTGGGAGACTTATCCTAAACCTCAAATATACCCGACCTAGTTAGATCATGATGATTAGTTTAAGAAGAAAGCTCAGGGACTAACATCTTCTTAAACAAAATCAACATGGGCTAGCTTACTGGCTAAGTAGTAAAGTCTACTATACTAATAAGGTGCTTGTTGGTTTGCAATGATGAAGTTAGGAAGAAAGCGTGGGGACTCACATCTTCCAAAAAAATAATCACTTGGGTGACTTACTAGTGAGGTAGCACATAGACCCAACCTAGAGCAGCTAATGAGTGAGTGCCACAGGGGCTTACGCTCACATCAAAATAGCCTGAGACAAAAGATATGTGTTTGTTTTTGTGCTTGTGTTAAAGGGAATAGGATACCTCTTGGGTTCTCTCACACCTATTCTAGACACGCTTGGGGAATTGGATGAAATGGTGCCACTGATGGCAACTGAGAATTGCCACTAAGAAAGGATGCCGCTCAGGTTCTCTTACACCTAACTCAGTTATCTTAATCGAAATAGGATGCCTCTTGTGTTCTCTCACACCTATTCTAATAGCACTGGGAGATTGTGTTTGATTGTGTTTGTGTTATGAAAGAGGGATAGGACGCCGCAGGGGGACTCTTACACCTATCCTAGACACGCCATGGTAGATTCACAAGACAAGCAAACAACACTTCGAAAGAAGAGAAGATTTTGATGAAATGGAATCAAATTTTTATTCTTTTGTTGATAATTGTTTTTAAACATATTTTATGGATATTATTTCTTCGAATAGAGCCCATTAATTGGAAGCATCTGGTGTTCCTCTTTACAATCAATGAGCTGATAAGATCCTCCTTGGTAGGCTTCTCTATGACATAGGGGACTTTCCAAGTAGGTTCAAATTTTCCTCCCATCTTTCAATGGGAAAAAATTAGTCTCCTTAGGACTAACATAAGTTCTCCTACTTGGAAAGACTTAGGGCAGACCAACTTGTTGTGAGCTTGAATCATTTTACCCTTGTACAACTTGAGGTTCTAGCACGCCCGTAGGTGACTCTCCTTTAAACCTTTGAGGTCTTCTAACCGCAACGTTGCATTCTGCTTTGTAGTGATCTTGCGACCTAATGATATCCTTAGTAATGGGAGTTGAACTTCTAAAGGTAGAATGGCTTTAGACCCATACACTAAGGAAAATAGGGTAGATTGAGTTGGAGTTTGATATGTGGTGCGGTAGGCCCACAAGGCTTCAACCAACTGCTCATTCCACTGTCGCTTGTTATCATCAAGAGTCTTCTTTTGTATTTGGATGAGAGTTTTATTGAATGCTTTTGCTAATCCATTTTCTCTGGGGAAGTAGATGGTGGAGTATCTCGAATCTATACCGTGTCTTCTGGCGAAGCTGTTGGTCTTGATGCTTTTGAATGCAGTACCATTATCGGATATGATTCATCAAGGTACCCCGAGCCTATATACGATATGGTTTTTGAAAAATTGAAGAACATGTTGAGCTGCGACCTCTCTGAGTGTTGCCTCCACCCACTTGGAAAAGTAGTCGGTGGCAGTTAAGATGAATTGATGACCTTGTGGTGAAAAATTTTTATACAGAGTTGCCTTCAAATCTGTGGGGAGAAATGAAGAGGCAAGCATATAGAAATTCATCTTTTTTAGGATGCCATGTAGATCCGTAGATGTACTTATTCAAGTGATCAAGTACATCATCAAGAAATAGTATACTCTCTCGAATGACAGAAGTCACTACCCTTTAGTGGACCTAATCACCTTAATAAGGACTCCTAAGGATGATGGATCTGCATATGTACTAGAGATTCTTCTCTTACTTTACATGGAAAAGTAAAGTAGGGTTTATTTTAAACTAGGTTCATTAAGTTTCTACAGGGGCAAGCCCCCATAGTTAATTACATCCTAAGGAATGGGGATTCCTTAGGAAAACTCTCGATTAAGGTAAATGATCATTGTCTTCAAAGATTTCAATAGGAAAGGACTATCAATCGATTGGTTTATTTTTGATGATTAAATGGGATCGATCAAAGAGAGGGAGTTATTATTGAATCCAAAATGGAAGATAAGTAAGAGATGCTCATAATGCTTGAAACTTGAGCAATCTCAAACTATCCTATAGTTAGGCTTTACATTTTTGAAATTAATTTAGTTTGTTTGAGTTGCATTTTTCATTAGAATTTTAGGACTTATGATTCTTTAGCACAAGATTAGGGAAATGCTTAAGAGGTGAGGAATTAAGCTAATGGCTCAAAAAAGGGGATAAGCAACCTCAGAACCTAAATCTAGGGAGCTTTGGCGAGGGTCGAAAGCACAACGTAAATCTAAGGAAAAAATGGGTATTCGATTTGCCTCCAAAGAGAGGACAAACCACTCGACATCTTGGATTTACAACTGCCTGGGGGTGGCCGCCAACTAACTCCTCTTGTGATTTTAAATACATGTAGGCAAGTCTTTATGCTTATGCAAGATAGCTAGGCTATTATTTATTTAGAAAGAGCTAAGTCCTTAAACTCACACCCTAAAAAGATTACATCATGTAAAGGGCATGCTTCAAATGACCTAAATCTAATGCAATTCAAATTTCATTTTATTTTTCATTTTTGGACAATTATTTTGACTCAGCTAATAAGATTCATATGCTAATGCATGAGAAATAAAGTTATTGGCCAAAATCAGCGAAGGGAGGAGGTGAGTTTCCACCATGGCTCTCAAAGGTCAAGCCAAGTTTCTCGGCAAGGTGGAAGCCCTCCAATCAAGAGTGAAATAAGATGCATTTGTGCATAATATTATAAAATACTCATCATCTAAGGGGTTGCTAATTCTTCTACCATGATTTTAAACCAAATCTTTAAGTGAGGTTATGAGCTTTTTATTTTTTTAGTTTGAGTTGTTAAGTTTGGTAAAATATTTATTTTTTTCCTAAAGAGCCTGATCCACATCCAGCCCATACATAAAGCAATGAAAAAAACTAGGAAAAGATGCCACTTAATGCAAAAGCTAAATAAATCATCAATCAATTTATAAAGCTAATCACAAAAAGAATAAAAGGCCGTTGTGGTTGGGTACCACTGCACAAACCCAAAAAATGAATTAGGTAGCCGAGCTCTACCCTTATACAACCCAGATTACAAATGAATTAAATTTCAATTAAGAAAGGAATTCATTATTATGGGGGCTTCAAGCTTTATTTCTTCTTTCCTCTCTTCTTCTTTCTTCTTCTATTCTTCTTTGGTTCCTTCTTTTGGATGGTTGGAAGGTAGATGCTCCAAGACTTTACATGGTGTGAAAGATAGGATCTTATGACCAATTCTCATTCTAATCCCCATAATAATCATTTATTGGATTATGCTTAGGGGTATAAAGCACGCAGCAAAAATATTTATATTTTTATTTATGATAAGCCCTTAAGCACAATCTCTGCAGAAAATAATGATTAGACTAAGAGCATCCTACCATTCATTCTACGAGCATACACACTAAATCCAGTCTAAAAAATATATAAAAAAATAAAACAAAATATCAAACCATTCACAATCCTAACCTAAAGCTAGAAGTGGTGACTTAGGCTAATGTGTGTGCTTTGAAGGTTTGTGTGGTATGCTTGGCTATGACATTAGGTTCAAATTTTCTAAGTGTGAAAACATGTTCAACTTAAAGGAGAGTTTCATTTAAGTTGTTTAATTAATTTAGGTTGATTTTATTTCATATTTTGATTTGGTTCAAGTGGATCCTACAATTAATTACTAAGTTATGAAGAGAGGGAAAGAGAAGCGAACCTCTCTTTCCTTCCCTAAACTAAGTAATTTCTAAAGTAGATTCACATTTTAGTTTTATTTAGTGAATGTTTTGATTAAATCTTTTATTTAATCCTAAGTTTAGATAAACACTAAACAAACCTATTCAAAAAGAAAGGCATTTTAAGATTAAATAAAATGAATCAAAATTCACATAACACACATACTTCATTTCTTTCCCAACATGTATAACATGCATATGAATGAGTCTTAAGCATATCTGTACATACAAATGAGAATATTTAACACACTTTATGATGCATGCTAAGTAATTAATTTAAGGAAATTTGGAACCTTAATATGCATGATTTTCTTAAGTAGAAAAAGAGTTTCTTTATCCAATTTTCACATACACACATGAAAGTAAGAAAGGTATAAGTGAGTACAACACCATTAAGGGAGATAAGGTAAAGACCTACTTAGGGACTTAAAATACAATCTAGGGGTTGTCGACTAATATACCACTTTCCTTAAAATACAAAACATGTATAAAAGGAATGAATAAAAGAAAGAATGCAAAAGTTGTATTAATTGATTCATTTTGTTTATGCAATTTGTATGTACAAGCATAGGTAACCCTTCTTAAGTGATAGCATATGAATGATTAGGATATGTAATTAGGTAAGTGTTAGGTTCTTTTCAAATGAACCATACATCTTACCAACTCCTATTCAAAACTATGCTAATATAAGAAGGAAATATACTAAGCACATTTATATTCTTTCACATGCAAGCTTATAATTAAAATATAAGTAGCATACTTTCAGATTTGATAATTGATTTATATGTTTTGAAAATAATTTGAATTTAGTAGTGATAATAGCCATATATTTCTACTTTAGCCAAACATGCAAATTTGACATAAAGTAAATAATTTATTTTAAATTTGAATTTGAAAATATGAATGCATGAAACCATGACATACAATTTAACATGTTGGGAAAGAATCAAAGCAATGAAAGCATGTAAACACATTCACTTTAATTAAATCTAAAGACATTCTTATGGAATAAGAAAGTTTAAAATAAATCAAAGTGTATTCAATGTGATTTTGTTTGATCTTGAAGTTTGATTTAATTTTGAAAAGGTGAGTTGAGTTTTCTATTCTAACCCATTCCACATGTGTTTGATATTTTGTTTAATTTTTAGATGATTAGATTCATTTTTATGTATTAATTAGGTTAAGGTATGAATTAAGCAAGTTAATTAACCTTACCTACACCATAGATAATTAACCAAATAATTATGAGCCAATGAGATGACATAAAACTCATAAGGAATTTAAATTTGCAATGCACCTAATAAGAAAAAGGCCTAATGCAATTTGGCTCAATTAAATTAATTAAGCTAAGGGGTTTAGCAAGTAATTTCAAAACACCCCTTCACACATATGAATTGGGTTTTGATTTTCTTAATTGAACTTAGGCTATTAAACCTAAGCATCTACCCAAGTAGATTAATTAAGTTCTGAAGTTTTTAGAATTTTTAGAAATTAATTAAGGGGATAATTAAAATTAACCCTTAATTAGAGAAGATTAAGGAAAGAAAAGGGGTTTAGAATAGCTTGGGAAATGCCCCAAAATTATTCCCTAAATCTCTTTCTACTTGATCTGACCTTAATCAACTAATAATGGATTAAAACTAATCACACCTTAATTATCCTTAATTACATAAAGAGGGTAATTAGGAAATATTACAATTCTCTAATTAAGCCTTCAATAAATCCCAAGAAAATTAGGAGGCAGAGGTCATCCCTAAAACATACCCAAAGTTTGGGATTAATCAGGTTTTAATTAGGTAATTACCAAAATAAAATTTCTAATAAAACCCAAAATCAGTGAAAAGAATAATTCAAATTTCATTGAAATTATTTTTAAAATATTTAGGTTAAATTATCTTTCCATATGATTTTACCTCATATTTTTTTGAATTTTATTGAAGGAGATATGATTTTTAGAAGATCAGGAGATTAATTAGAATAAATTAAAATCCCTAACTAATCCCTCAGCTCATAGCGTGACGCATGGCGGCGACGGTCAGCGTGTTTTACACGCGTCACACCATGAGCCACTTACTTAAACATTAAATCCGAAAGGCGAAGCAGTTGTGAGACGTGTTTTGATCTCTACCATCCGATCAAAGATCGGATGGCTAGGGATCAACCCGTGATTTATAAAAGGATAAATGAATTTCTAAACATGGGAATAATCTCTGTCCATCCAAAATGTGGATGGATGGCCAGATCTCTCAATTCTTCCCACTCAAGAGACCATCCATGATCTAGGGAAGATCCAAGCTCGATTGAGCTTGAATTGAAATAAAACTTTACCACACCATCTAAAGCCATAGACATCCAATGTGCATGAAAAATTCTTTCACAAAGACCAACACCTCATTGAGTGGTCAAAAATTTTACCTCAGGAGGTGATCACCGGTCTTTCGATGGATGAGGTAGCTTCATGGTGGAGATGAAGCCCAAAATTTTAGCCTTGGGGTTGAGTGGATTGTTCTATGGACCAACACCCTCATTTCTTTGCTTTGATCCAATTGAGCTCTCTCTTGTGGGAACTAAAATGGATGCTTGGGTACTCGAATTGGTCCTCAAAGGAAGTGTGCAAGAGAGGAGTGGTGTGGAGAAAGTTGGAAGTTCAAGTGAGCTCCTATTTTCAATGGAAAATTGAGAAAAAATTCAAATCCCTCTTAGAATGCTTGGGAAGGCTCTTTGATCTTTCTAACACTCTACTTGCAATAGATGAATGATGATTTTGAATTGAATTAGGGGGAGTATATCTCCCCCTTGAAGGATTGGATGACTGCGAGCTTATTTGCCATTTTGATCCAATTGACCACAATGGGAAGGTTGTTTAGGATGTTAGATGTTGGTACATGGCCTTGAGTGGATTGCCAACCTCCCATGTGCATCAAATTGGGTGGAAGAGAGATTCAGAATGAGCTAATTTGACCCATGGTTGGGTTTGTCCCAATTGGGTTATTAAACCCATTGGGTCTTCATTAGGTCCCCTTGAGCTATTAGAAAAATCAAGTTGATATGAAGAGGGTATGACCAAATTACCCATGGATTAAGCCAAAATTTGTTCTATGGCCTAGGGTAGAATGGTCATTTTGCTATTTTTCAATTTGGATATGTTGGGTATGTGGAGAAACTAGGTTTGGCCAAGTTTCATGAGATTTGGATTTCATTTGCTAAGGTTTGGCTCATGTTGACCCATTTAGGTCAAAATGGGTCAAGTTTACCAATTGGTCAAATTGGGTCAAACCAAGGGTTGGGTCAAGTTCATATGACCATTTGAAATATTTTGGTGGCTTTGGTTTGATTCAATTTGGTATAGTTTTGAATTTGGCTCATATGATTTCATTTAGGTCAAATGGGTCAAGTTGACCTATTTGACCCATTTGACCTATTTGGGCTAGGTCATGTAGGTTTAGGTTTGGTCAGTTCAAACATGGAGTGTGAACTTAGATCAATGGTTTCAATCAATTTGGCTTATGATAGAATTTGGCTATGTTGGGTTTCATTTGGGCTAAGGTGTTGACTTGGTCAATTAGTTGACTTGGTTTGACAAATTTGATTGATTGATCATCCCATGATGATTTTGATCATGATGAGAGGTATAGGTGAGTTTTGGTTCAATCAATTTGGTTAGATTAAAATTTGGCTCATAAGTACTTTAGGTCACTTTGGGTCAAGTGAGCCAAGTAGGTCAAATGGCTTGGTCAATGATTTGAGTTTGGTTGAACTTTATATGGACTTATGATTGAAATATAAATCCATTTACAAGTGGTTTTAAGACAAATGAGTTTTGATTCATATGAAAGAATTTAGGGTTTGATTTTTGACTTGGGTTTTGATTGAGTGATTGAAGTTTGTATTTATATTTGGACTCATGATTGTAGGATTGATTGAATCATGAAGGAAAATCAAAGTTTGGCTTGATTTGAGATTTGGCTAAGTTCAAAATTTTGACTTGAAAGACTTAGGTGGATTTTGAGTGATTTGAGTTTGATTTTTGAATAGGTTTTGATTGTTTGAATTTATATTTCATTTATATATGTGAATATAAATGAGAATATAAATGGATCATGAGAAAATCTCAAGGATTTGAAGTGATTTGATCATGATTTGGGCTAAGTCCATTAAGAAGGATTTAAAGGACTTAGGAAAATTTTGAGTTTGAGTTTGAATTTTTGAATTTGGTTTGATTGATTTATATTTATATTTCATTTATATATGTGAATATAAATGAGAATATAAATGAGAAAATCTCATGAATTTGAAGTGGTTTATCATGATTTAGGCTAAGTCCATTAATGGAATTAAGGACTTAAGAAAATTTTGGAATTTGATTTGATTTGATTTGATTGATTTGTATTATATTTATTTATATATGTGAATATAAATGAGAATATAAATGAGTTTTGAAAATCCCATGAGTTTGAATTAGTTTGAGTTGATTTTGGCTAAGTCCATTAATGGAAACTTAAAGGGACTTGGGAAAATTTCATGAATTGAGTTAGAATTCTGAGTTTAGTTTGATTAATTTGAATTTATTTTCATTTATATATGTGAATATAAATGAGAATATAAATGAATTATGAGAAAATCTCAAATATTTGAATTGGTTTTGATCATGATTTTGGTTAAGTCCTTAAGGAAGATTAAGGACTTAGGAAAATTTGGACTTAGGAATTTTTTATGGATTTTGATCATGAGTTTCAATCATGGATTTCAATCTTATGGAGTTGATTTGAGTTTGGAGAAAATCAATTAAGATTGATTTGGAGTTTGACTTGAAGGAAGGAAAATGATGAATGGTTTTAAGCTAAGGGTAGAAAAAAAACACCCTAAGGCATGACCATTCTATGGTTAATTCTAAGTCTTCTAGGCTAGGTTGAGTGTCCACCTAATCACTAGATGTGTCTTAAGACTAAGGAACTCTTAAAACTAAGAGAAGTCTATGTCTAAGATGATGGGGTTGAGAGCTCATTCTAAAAATGAGGTCAACAAAGGCACCAATAGGTGTGGTGTGAGACAAGGAACGCATTGGTATTAATGTTGATAAATGATCAACAACACCGAGAGATCACAAGCACTAATAGAAATAATCTATCCTTAACCCAAGGTGTAGAAAGAATCCAGAGCTTAGTGCAATGTGGCTCTACTTATGTCCAAGACATAAGAGAGAGGGAAGAATCCACTAAGGGATAGAGTGTGAACCTTCCACTAGGGAAGCAGGTTCAAGTCATCCACAAGGGGATGAAAGGTTTGATTTGATTTGAGTCTCACAGGAGAAAAGATTTATTTAATTCCATTGGGAAGAGGGTTGAATTTGTTTAATTTTGTTAGGTTTTGAATTTTTTAAGATGAACCTATTGGTTTTGATGGGTGCACTAAGTAGGAGCCATGGAGGCTAAGACCTAACAGATTTACCAATCCAAAGGGTAGTCTACTAACACATAGTAGGACTAGCCAACCAAAGGGATGCCTTTGTATGCAATTACTAGGAAGAAAGTAGTAGACTTACATCCTCCAAAGTAGAGACCATTTGGGTAATCTATTGGCAAGACAACAAATTGACCCAACCTAAGACTATATTGAGTGAATGCCATCGGGGACTTAGATCAACTCAAAGATATTCAAGATTATTTCATTTTTAGATTTGTTTATTTTGATTATGATGGATCCATAGGTTTGATGACTGCAGTAGGGGCCATGGAGGCTACTAACTCAAATTTATCAATTCAAATGGAGTAGTCTACCAACCACAAGGTAGGACTATCCAACAAAGGGGAAATGCCTTTTGGTATACAATGGTCAAGTCTTAAGAAGAAAGCATGGGGACTCACATCTTCTAGAAATAAGGAACCATTGGGTGATGGTTGCTTTGGGGAACAAATTGACGACTAGGGGTGACTATTGAGTGAATGCCATTGGGGACTTAGATCAACTCAGATAGTCAAGATTAATTTCATTTTTTTTATTTGTTTATTTTGATGGATTTTGATTTACATGGATCACACGAGAAGGAGCTTATAGAAGCCTAGACTATCTCATTTGAACCAAAGGGAGTAGCTTCACCATGGGAGAACTATCCAACCAAAGGAGTGCCTTTCTTTGCAATGATCAATTAAGGGAAGAAAGCTCGAGACTCACATCTTCCACTAGAAAGACAGGGTGATCGGTTGCTTTGGGCAACAAATCAAACCTAGACCGTCGGTTTGACAATCATGCTAGAAAGAATGCGTCATATTCTTACATCTTTCAAAGTAGAATGACTGCTGGGGTAACTTGCTTATGGAAACATAAATTGAACCTGATCTAAGGGCGACTACAGAGTAAGTACTGTCCCAGAGATTTATCTCAACTTAGGTGGTTAGGCAATTCCTATAGGGAGTTCTGCTGACACTGCCCTAAAGATAGGATGCCTGCTTGGGAAAAGGGGCCCTTCGGGGGCTTGAATACTTAATCCACAAGCGAATTAATTTTCTTTATTTTGTTTGTTTTAGCATGGAACCTATTAGTTTGTGAGGGATCAAACTGAGAAGGAGGTTATATCAGCCTTGACCTATCTCAGATTTATTGAACCAAGGGAGAATCTGCGCATCCACTGAATAAATTTTTCAACCATAAGGGTGGATACTATGAAAGGGAGACTGTCCAATCCAAGAGTAACCCGAGTAGTGTCTAAATAGGGTCACAAAGGACTTGATCCAAATAGAGTGCCTGCAGGGGATGGGGCCGGTAAGGGCTTAATCCAACACCAAAGAAAATGACATGGCTAGTCATATATCTAATAGGTATTCGGTGTCCAACTCAAGGAGAAAGCTCAGGGACTCACATGCCAAGAGTGGTGTACTCCGGGTGAGTTTGTCGACATAGTGAACATCAACCAACCTAAGGTGCCCTCATTTTAAATCAACTGAAGAAAGCTCGGGGACTCACATCCTCCTATAGAGGCGATTCTTTGGGATAGTCTATCTTGACTGATAGGTGCTATCCGACCTGGGGACTCTTGGTGAATGCCACTTGGGGACTTATATCTCAAAAGTAGTCAAGAGGAAAGGAGCCTGGGGACTTAACTAAACCTCAAATATACTCGACCTAGTTAGAGCGTATGATGGCTAATTCAAGAAGAAAGTATGGGGACTCACATCTTCTTAAACAAAGTCAACATGAGGTAGCTTATTGGCTGGGTAGTGAAGTCTACCATACTAACAAGGCACTCGTTGGTTTACAATGGTCAAGTTAGGAAGAAAGCATGGGGACTCACATCCTCTAACAATGATCACTAGGGTGACATACTAGCAGTAGCATGTAGACCATGGCGACTAATGAGTGAGTGCCATAGATGCATCAAAATAGCTCCCACATCAAAATAGCTCAAGATAAAGATTTGTGTTTGTTGTTTTGCATGTGTTAAAAGGAATAGGATGCCTCTGGGACTCTTACACCTACTTAAACACACTAGGGTTTTGATGATGGTGCCCATGGATGGCAAAAGGATTCCCACTAAGAAAGGATGTCACTTGGGTTCTCTCACACCTAACTTAGTTATGCTAATCGAAATAGGATGCCTCTCGGGTTCTCTTACACCTATTCTAATAGCAGGAGATTGTGTTTGTGTTGTGAAAGAGGGATAGGATGCCATTGGGGGACTCTTACACCTACCTAAACACATCACGGTGGATTCACAAGACAAACAAACAACACTTCGAAAGAAGAGAAGATTTGATGAATGGAATCAGATTTTTGTTCTTTTTATTAATGATTATTTTCAAACATGATTTATTTCATGGGTAATATTTCTTTAGATAGAGCCCATTAATTGGAAGCATCGGTGTTCCCCTTTACAATCAATAAGCTGATAAGATCCTCCTTGGTAGGCCTTCTCTATGACATAGGGGCCTTCCCAAGTGGGTTCAAACTTGCCTCCCATCTTTGATGGGCAATATTGGTCTCCTTGACTAACACAAGTTCTCCTACTCAAAAGACCTAGGCTGGACCAGCTTTTTGTGAGCTTGAATCATTTTGGCCTTGTACAACTTGAGGTTCTGACACGCCTGTAGGCGACTCTCCTCCAAACCTTTGAGCTCTTCTAACCGCAACTTTGCATTCTCAGTGATCTTGTTACCCAATGTTATCTTAGATGGGAGTTGAACTTCTAAATGAAGAACCGCTTCGGACCCATACACTAAAGAAAATAGGGTAGACTGATGAGTTTGATATGGTGTGGTAGGCCCGGCTCAACCAACCTTTCTGCTATTATCATTTATCATCTCAAGAGTCTTCTTCAAGATGGATGAGAGTTTTATTGAATGCTTCTACTAAGCCATTTGCTCTAGGGTAGATGGTGGAGTATCTCCAATCTATCTCTCTAGTGAAGTTATTGATCTTCATGCTTTTGAATGCATACCATTATCGATATAATTCAAACCTATATACCATATATATTGAAAAATTGAAGGACATGAGGTGACCTCTATGAGTGGCTTCTCACTTGGAAAAGTAGTGGTGACTAAGATGAATCGATACCCCTTGGAAGAAGGAGGATCATCACTATAATGGGTACCCCAACACTCAAATGGACATGAAGCCAAAGTAGAGTGTAGAATGTTGGGTGGTTGGTGGAGGACCACACTTTGTAGCTGACACTGATGGCATCTCCTAGCTACATACATGCAATCTGTAATCATCGAAGGCCAGTAGTATCCAAGTTGCTTGATCTTCATCTTCATCTTTGGATCGGATTGTTGTGCTCCACATGGACCTGAGTCTATCTCAGTTATAATGCCACGAGCTTCATGTTTTTTCAAATAATGTAACCACATTTAGTCAAAGGACTGCCATTACAGGGTGCCATCAACAAGAGCGTAGGAGAGAGCTCTATGTTTCACCTGATGGGCTTGTGACTTTTCTTGAGGTAGTTTACCGGTGTTCAAGTAATCTATGAATGGTTGCCTCTAATCTAGCTCCTTGTCCATTTTGGCAATGATAACCTCCCCTTCAAGAGAAAGTCTCTCAATGAGTTTAGAATCAATAATGGATAGGACTTGTCTATTTTGGACCCTTATTGAAATGGACTCATCTTCCAGACATGCCAACTCTTTGCCAAGTTTGGCCAAGGCATCTCGCTTCTCGCCGGGAACCTTGTAGATGGTGACTTCAGGAATCTAGGCCAATAACTTCATGGTATACTCATAGTAATGATGAAGCTTGGGTTTGAGGACCTAGCAGGACCTGATAATCTGGTTGATGACCAATTGAGAATTCCCAAAGATGTTGATGCTCTGATGGCTGATCAAAAATCGCCCCTCATACTCGTTGTTGGTGGGGTTGGAAAGATAGTGAGAATCTGAGTTAGAAGAACTATTCTACCCATGCCTTTCCGGGGAGAATAGATCATGGTGCTTCACCTTTAAGAAAAGAAGCAAGACCATCAAAATCCATCTCCCATCGGATTTCGGCCTCCCTAAGTTCATGATTTATTCATCGGGAGATCACCCAAGAGAATCGAAGAAGTGTGTGTTGCTAAGAAATCCACTACTCATCATTTACCGCACAAAAGGGGTACAAATGTGATATCAAATTGTGAGAGAATCATGGACCAACGAGCCAAACATATGGATAGCATTGGCTGTGTCATGAGATACTGCAGTGGATTTGTTCAAGAAATCAAGTTCACCTTATGAGAAGGCATATATGTAGCTTTGGGAAGCAAAGATCAAAGCAAATGGTGACATTTCTAAGATAATTTAATCTTTAGACATTTCTATTCCTGTCGAACAACAAACCCAAAGAATTTCTCTAAAGCGACTCTGAATGCACACTTCAGGGGATTCATTTTGAGGTTATATTATCTTAATCATTTGAAAACTACACTCAAGTTATAAAGAGGTGGTCTTCCTTTTCCCTGCTCTTGACTACTAGATCATCAACATAACACTTAACCTGATGATGGATGAGTTCATTGAAGATCTGAGTCATGGCACGTTAATATGTAGGACTAGCATTTTTAAGGCCAAAAATGCATGACCCTATAACAGAAGATCGAAAAGCAATATTTATTTCATCTTTAGGAGACATCTTGATTTGGTTATTGTGAGATGATCCATCCATGAAAGAGAAGACTGCATGAGATGAGGTGATGTCCACCATTAATTCTAGTGTAGGTAGAGGAAACTCATCCTTAGGACATGCCTTATTTAAGTCCCTAAAATTAACGCAAATGTGAATTTGGCCATTCTTCTTCTTAATTGGGACAACACTAGCTAACGAGGTAGGATATTTTTCTTCCTTGATGAAACCATCGATCAGTTTCTTGACTTCAGAAATGACCTATTGTTCAATTTCTAATCACATGCGTCTAGGAGCTTGCTTAATAGGGATAGTTTAGATCTATTGCTAGCTTGTGGACCATATGTCGAGAGATAACTGGGCATCTCTTCATAACTCAATGTGATGCCTTTAAACTCACCAATAGCCTAACTAAGTCATTTTCTTCTTCATTCAACAATGAACTAATGTATGTCAAGGATTTTCTTCTATCCCGGTGGTTGATTTCCTTAAGCTT